>CAJFCP010025581.1:8597-61251 GCA_904066005.1 Synergus itoensis
TAACGTTTAAAAACGTCATGATTTTAAGAAATGTTGTCATGGAATTTTCAAGAATTTTAGGAGAATTAAGAGATTTTAATGACTTTTAAAAGACTTCATTGGCATTTTTAAGGATTTTATGAAATTTTATCAGATTTCTAATAATTTTAAAGGATTTCAGGAAAGTTTTCTGATTTTTAGAAGATTTTATATTGAATTTTCAATAATTTTATGGAATCTGACAAGATTTCTAATACTTTTAATGAATTTTAAAGGATTTAAAGGATTTTTAAATGTAAGGGATTTTAAATGTTTTCATGAAACTTCGAGGAATTTTAAGAGAACTCAAGAGGTTTTTTATGATTTTTAAAAGATTTTATGGAATTTAATGAGATTTCTAATAATTTTAAGGAATTTTAAAAGATTGTTCTGATTTTTAAAAATCAGAATTTTTAAAAATTTAAATTTAAAAAAATTTTTTAAAAATCGTGGAATTTAATGATATTTCTAATAATTTTAATGTATTTTAAAGGATAAAAAGGTATTTTAATAGTTATCATAAAATTTTAAAGAATTTTAAGAAGTTTCTGGGATTTTAAGGTATATTAAGTCTTGTCGTGGAATTTCGATAAATTTCGAAATTTTATTTTTTCTGAGAATTTTAAGGGATTTTTAATGTCATGGAATTTCCAAGAATTTTAGGAGAATTAAGAGATTTTAATGACTTATAAAAGACTAGCATTTAGACTTACTAGCATTTTTAATGATTTTATGAAATTTTATGAGATTTCTATTAATTTCAAGGGATTCCAAGAAAGTTTTGTGATTTTTAAAATATTGTATGGAATTTTTAAGTATTTTATGGATTCTGATAAGATTTCTAATACTTTTAATGAATTTTAAAGGATTTAAAGGATTTTTAAATGTTATAATTTTAAAGAATTGTAGAATTTTAAAGAATTTGAAGAAGTTTCTGGGTATTTTACGAATTGGAACAGATTTCAAGAGATTTTCTTATGACTTTTAAAATACATATTTTATGGGATTTAAAAAATTTTTTAATTTGTCAGGGTATTTTTTTGAGGGATTTAAAAAATTTTTTATATTTTTTAAAGGATTTTGTAGAATTTGACTGGGAAAAGACTGGAAAATACCAGGAGAAAACCGGGAAAAACCCGGGAATTTCCAATTTCCTGATCACTAGACACCTTGATATTAAATCAGTCAAAAAAAATTATGGGGCACATAAATTCTTATTTAAAATATTAAATTTTTTCAGGACCATTTGTTTCTGCTCTGGCGAACAGATATGGATTTAGACCTGTTGCTATTTTGGGCAGCGTTATAAGCTGCATTGCATTTGTACTCTCATCTTTGAGTTTTTCTGTTGAGTACTTATACATCACTTACGGCATTTTAGGTAAATTTCAATATTTTTAAATCAATCTATCTTTTCCACTAAATTTAATGTTAAAATTTAAGTTAGATCGCGATAGATAAAGAAAGATGTATTTTTAAATGTCTACCTTTGAGAATGTCTGATAAGTCCCATTGTCTTCGTATTTATCAAAAGATCTTTTGACTGCTCGAAAATCACCTTATCTTATGTACTTTTGTTAACTAAGAATCTTTAGACTAGACTTCGATAAAAAAACTATTTTTATTTCTCTCAAGATGATTTTAATAATCTGAAGAAATTAGACTTACGTAATTGAGGATTATTCTCGACAACTTTTAAGAATTCTAGAATGGATAATGAAAGAGAAGTTTCAAGAAAAGGTGATAAGTTAATGAATTGTCATTAAAATCCAATATTATGAAAATTTTGCCAGGAGGCATCGGCGCTGGAATGATTTATGTACCCGCGGTGATAACTACCGGATTTTATTTCGAAAGATGGAGAGCATTGGCTACGGGAATTGCGGTCTGCGGGTCTGGTATCGGAGCCTTCATACTTGCACCATTATCGGATCTTCTAATCATAAAATATGGCTGGAAACAAGCACTCTTATTTCAAGCTGGTTAGTTTCTATTGAATAATTAATTATTCAAGGTCGAAATGTTTAAATTTGATTAAATGCCTTTTTTTAGGAATGCTTCTAAATTGTGCTGTATTCGGAGCGATGTTTCGACCCGTAAAACCAAGGAGAATCAAAGTGAAACCTACAGAGGAAAACGTGATGATCGAAACGAAGAGTTCATTGATGGCAAAGGGTTTATCACTCGGATCGTTACATGCAGGACAGCCAATAAGATGTCGTTTCTTTGGAACTAATAACAACACAGAATATCCGACGGCTGCTCAATTCATCGGTAGCAGCCCCGACATAGTAAAGTAATAAAGATAATTCGTCGGCAAACCATTCACTGATAAATGAAATACTTAAGCTAATATAGTCTGGTATTGTCTTCCCCTTGAAGAAAATTAATGATATCGATCGATAGATACAATAGCATTATGACATTATAAGATTAATGGTCTACTATAGTCATTTATAATACGACAATTCTCACAAATGCTCAACTTATGAGATATTCAAACTCGATCGTCATTATTATTCATTCTGCAATGTAGATTTTTTTTTTGCAGAATTATTAATTGCTTTTATAAATAATCTACCTCAATTACTTATCGAGATTTGTTTTTATTTATAAAGACTAAAAATGTCATTTATCAGTGACTCATCACCTTCTTTATGTACATTGTACCATAATTCTTACTAATTATACATTTTTTAATACCACTTCTCTTTAATGAAAAACTTGAAAAATAATACGAAATTTCTTTTACAGCAGCAGATCAATGTATTCTTTGCATAAGGTGAACGAATTGCAGTTAATGGAACGAAAAATAAGCACATCAGAAAAGAGACTCTCTGTTCCAATTTATCCCGAGTTGGAAATTCTCAATGACGAGGAAATAAAAACTGTCGAGGAGGAAAATAATTTACTCAGTGGTGATTTGGCGAGATTGAACGGCCGCATACCGACGGTTTGTGGGATTTATCATTTTTACTTTTTATTTTTTAACTGCTGATTAAGTTGATTTTAATCCTGATAAGTTTATCTCGGTGATTTCGTAATTTTGTTTTCCATTCGATGGGTTTAGTAGGATCTTGAGATATTTAAATTAAATTTTCTATACTGACAAACTGATGTGTATAACCGCAGCGCTGATTCGTACTTGACACATCCGGATTTCCTGTACAGATACGCAGACATACGATCAGCGGCCGTCGACGGAGTTCCGATATCAGCCACAAGAGTCTTAAGGTGTGTAATGGACGAAGTCCAACCGTGAAGGATCACCAGAGACCTTTTTACAGAGATGATATTTTTTATGGAGGATCCTTGAACAGACTGCCTCATTACAAATCACAAGTATGTTGTGGTGAATTTGATTTTCACGAGCTTCGTCTTTTACTTCAGTTTTAATCTTGAGATAATTTTATCCTCTTTAAAAAAAAGTAATGAAAAATTTGTGAACTTTCCTAGAAAATTCTTGAAATTCTTTAACATTGAAAATTCTATAAAATTCCTAATCTAAAACTAATCTAAAAATTCGATTTCTTCATTTTTCTCAACAAATATTAAATTTGGAATTTTTTCCCTCTGTAGAATTAATCAATTTTTAACTAGAATTATGTGTACAGAGCAAGAAAATATTTACTATCGGTTAAAAAATGATAGGTCCACCTGGTATATCTTAAGCAAAAAAAAATCGCACAATGATGGGACTAATAGGACATCAAAGAGTATAGTCTTGGCAATAGAACAAGCTTATTTTCGTTTCATAAAGATAATTAGAAAAAAATTTGGTAGCATAAAATATGGAAAAAAATACAGATTTTCGACGTCTTTTTTTCATGACCAACTTTGAAGGACTGCCATTTCCTCAAAAATGAAAAGCTTTGTTTGAAAAAAATTAGGCAAATACATTTATCATTTAGAAACTCCAAACTGTTTGAATTTTTAAAAAATGTTGAAAATTGCCTGAACAATGTTAAAAAATAAATAATAGTCTATCTCAGACAAGGAAAGTCCTACAAAAATGAGACTTGGCTTAAAAAATTTTATGATTTTTTAAGCCAAGTCTCATTTTTTTTATAAAAAATTAAAATAAATTAAATAAAATTTAAAAATTTTATGATTTTTTAAGCCAAGTCTTATTTTTGTAGGACTTTCCTTGGCTGAGATAGACTATTTTTTATTTTTTAACATTGTTCAGGCAATTTTCAACATTTTTTTAAAAATTCACACAGTTTTAAGTTTCTAAATGATCAATGTATTTGCCTAATTTTTTCAAACAAAACTTCATTTTTGAGGAAATGGCAGTCCTTCAAAGTTTGTCATGAAAAAAAGACGTCGAAAATCCGTTTTTTTTTTCGTATTTTATGCTACCAAATTTTTTCTAATTATCTTTATGAAACGAAAATAAGCTTGTTCTATTGTCAAGACTATACTCTTTGATGTCCTATTAGTCCCATCATTGTGCGATTTTTTTTGCTTAAGATATTTAGAGAATACCAGGTGGACCTATCATTTTTTAACCGAATAGTAATTCAAATATTTTTGAAGTAAAATGATAATATTCAATTTTGAAGTTAGATTTTTAATTCTTCGTTCTACACAAAAAGTATCGAAATTAAATATTTTTTCGCTCTGTATGCAGTCTTATATTTAAAAAAAGATTAGCGCTACAGAGCGAAAAAATATTTATCTATAATTTTCGTTAAGTAAAATGGAGAATGGAATTTTGAGCTTAACGCTTTGGTCCAACGCCCTTAAAATCGCTAGAAATCTCATAAAATTCCTAGAAACATTTTAAAGTTACTCAAAATTTCACATTTAAATTCCCTTAAACTCCTTTAGAATTCTTAAAAATCTCTTAAAATTGCATGAATTCCTTTAAAATTCCAGGAAATATCCTAGTAAACATAAAAGAGTTTAAACTGAAGTCTTGCCGAAGTAACTAAAAGTAGAATTATTTCATAAATCGAAGATTAATTTATATTGTTCCGCTAGATGTCCTCTGTAGAATATCACATGTCTGTCACACGTCTTCCAACTGCAAAAGATCTCGCTGAAGAAGAAAGTGGAAGCTGCTATTTATGCCCCGAAAGTGTAAGAAGAATTTTATCTACTATGTTGGACTGGAGTCTTCTCAAGAGTCCGTCGTTTTTGATTTTGGCAATCAGTGGTGCTATGACAATGTTGGGATTTTATACGCCTTTTATTTATTTATCAGGTAACTAAAAGACAAAGTAATCGCACAGAGTCATTTCATTTTCCAAATTTAAATTTACCATCTAATCCACCATCCGAAAAGACTTCTAAATTAGATTTTTAAAGATAAAAATTACAAAATAGAAATGGCGAAAAAATGTATTGCTTTATTACACATTTTATTTTCAGAAAGAGCTAAATCTTATGGTATGGAGCCATCGACTTCAATGTTCCTAGTCTCAGTTATTGGAATTGGAAATACGATTGGTCGTGTCGGCTGTGGATTGGCAAGTAGTATTCCAGGAGTTGATGCTCTGATGGTGAACAATATCTTCATTAGTATCGGTGGATTGCTCACAATATTTTCTGGCCTTTCACAATCTGAAGAATATCAGTTCTTTTACTCAGCTGCCTTTGGTCTCAGCATTTGTGAGTATTATTATATTATATTATACTATTATATTATTATTATATTATTATATTATATTATATAAAATGACGTAAAAAATGACGTAAAAATAGACGTAAAAAATTATGTCAAAAATGAGGTACAAAATGAAGTCAAAAACGACGCAAAACATGACATCACGAATTGGGATAGTTTTTGACGTCACTTTTTACGTCATTTTTTACGTCATTTTTTTTTCTTTTTAATTAAAAAAACATTATAAATCTATTTATTTTATTTCTTTCGGGGAACTGTAATAAAAACGCAATTGAGTAGCACAAATTTATTATTTATTTTAAAATCTACTGATAATGTACCTAGATTTGAAACCTCTTCTTTTATAAACAAGAATTATGAAAAAAGAAGTTTTACGAATCCTAATAAATAGAAGTAGGTTCTGAAACCAGAGCGTTCCTTACAAAAGGAAATATTGACTTAATAAGAAGTTAAATAAATAGTAAATAAATAAATAAAGAGTAATAACAGTTTATAAGTAACAGTTAATAAATAACAAGTTTGTGCTACTCAATTGCGTTTTTATTACAGTTCCCCGAAAGAAATAAAATAAATAGATTTGTAAAGTTTTTTTAATTTAAAAAAAAATGACGTAAAAAATGACGTAAAAAGTGACGTCGAAAACTATCCCAATTCGTGATGTCATTTTTTACGTCGTTTTTTACTTCATTTTTGACTTCATTTTTGACGTAATTTTTTACGTAATTTTTTACGTCAAGTTTTTCAATAGGGTATTATAATAATAAATAAACTCGCTAAATATTTTGTGCTAAATGTTGATTTTCCCCAGCTGTATTCGCTTCACTAAGATCAATTATTGTCGTGGATCTATTGGGACTCGAAAAACTAACAAATGCCTTTGGTCTTCTTCTCCTTTTCCAAGGAGTGGCAGCAACAATTGGATCACCCATTGCAGGTAATAAGAGCTTATATAAAATCTACATAAATCTGAAAATATAAATTTCTAGTTCAAAAAATACAACTTAAATTATAAATATTTTGCAGGACTTCTGACAGATTTGACTCAAAGCTATAAAATACCCTTTCATGTTTCTGGATCGCTAATACTCTTATCGGCAGTGATTTGCTATCCTTTGAAAAGGATAAATGAATGGGAAAAGCGTAGAAATCCCGACAACATATCCTGCTGCTCAAAATCCTGATCAAGGATTTCATGGGGAAATTTTTATATTTCCCATATTCAAAAAGTGGTCACCAGTGCCTGCAAGTTGAACTCTGTATACAAGAATTTAATATATTCAGCTGAAAGGTGGGGAATAGAGAAAAGAACAAATCAGGCTGAAAATATTTTTTCAGCATAGAAAGATTTGTGAAGGTGATTGAACTTGAATTTTTGAAAAAACAAAATGTGCCATTCCTTTGTGATGTTTTGCTCAGAGTGGCAGATGAATACTGTTTCAGGATTTAAGACTTAATTTAAATAGCGAGAGTTGAAGTCGTATTTACGTTCTAGTAAATTTCGAATTTTTCTGTTTATATCTTAACGAAAAGCTATTTTTGTAAATTTTACTACAAAGTTTTAGCTTTAACGTTTAACTCGAAGACAGGGTGTAGTCTATTTTTTCTATCGATTTTATGCAAGGATATTTGTGGCCTCTTAGAGAATTATTTTATGTAAATATATAAATTGTTTTGCATTTTCTTTTATAAATAAAGTCCCGCAAAAATGTTTTACGAATTTACAATATATTTTGATAGATTTCTTCCCAAAACTTGGAATGTCTAAGGAAGAGTCTTGTTTTTGTACATTTTTAATCAAGTTGACTTATTTATTTTATTGTGTAAATGTTTTTGAAAGCTTGAAACACTTTTGCGGAAAATCAGTGTTGATAGATGAGAAAAAAGTTTTGTGTACGTATTTTGTATCCCGAGAGAAATATTTTACTAGAATTTTTGAATACTGAATGATATTAAATCTGAAGATGTCAGAATTTTTGTCGATTTTGTAAATCGAATTTGTACAGATTACTAAGGCTGTGCTTAGAAATTTTCTGAAATTATATGCCTCGAAAATGAATACATGTACAATTGAATAAAAATATATTTTCTTAGAATGTTAGTGTCTGTAAAAAGTTAGTGGAAATACTTTATAGTTATTTTCTACTTTACATTAGGATTATTTTAATTTAGAGAAAATTCAGAAAAAGTATTTTTTATTGTTTCTGGTAATTTTTTTAAATTTAAATATAAAGTCGAATAAAAATTATACTACAATACACAATGAAGTTGAATCAGAAATGTCAGAATTATGTCAGAATTATTTTTGATGACAGCATGAAAGCTTCTGAACCTAAATTTTTAATAATAAAAGTGAAAAGAAAAGTGATTCAGAAAATAATTAAGAGTTCTAGAAAAATTTTCAAGGATTAAAAATTTCATTACTCTTTTGATTTTTAAGAACTCATGGCCTCACAACCAATATATTGGTTAATTTACCTCTTAGAGGAATGCAGCTAAGATTTATTAGGTAAACCAATTTTTAAATCATTTTTTAAAGTATTAACTTTAATAAAATACAATTTAATAATTAATCAGATTCGCCTTAATCATCTCACTACTGACCAGCAATGAAGCAAAGTTAAAAACTAAATCCGTGAAAACTTCACCAGAAAATAAAGAAATGAATTTTGAATTTTCGAAATCTCTTCAAAATTCAACTTCATTGAAAAATAAATATTCAAATAAGGAGATTAGTTTTCCAAAGTTTCGTCATGGTAGGACTACCCACATAAAAGCAATATTATCAAATCCAAAATTATCCGCGACTCAAATCCTGGCTGAAAAATTAGCCAAAGAAGCATTAGAGTCTCCAAAGATGCAGAAAGAATTTAAAAAGTTGACAATTATTAAATCGAGAAAAAGGAATTCTCGTGATATTAGGAAAAATCCAAAGAGAAGGGAAAGTGTAATTAGATCTATCAAAGCTACGAAAGGATATTATAAACCAGTTTTTAAAGGTCCTAAGAGGAAGAAAAGGAAAAAAGGAAAGAAGCATAAATGTGGTTTTGGTTTTTTTAAGGTAGATATCAATATTTTTATTCAATAAGATTCTAATAATATTCTATTAAATAATCCTGATTTTATATTTAAAGAAACAAATTTCCAACCGATTCTAATATATTGCATTTGGTTAGAAAGTGCCTTCAAAAATTCGAGAGGAAGCAATTTGCAAACTAGAAGCGGGAACTCCTTCTTTGGAGATGAATAAGGCACCAGACAACTCGAGACTTACTAGGAAAACTAGAAAAGCAATTGCCAGGGAAAGTATGTTGGAAAGAGTGATGCAGACAACAACGAGAGATCCCAACAAGAAAAATCCTGGTGATCAGGGGATGGAATATTCTGAATATTACAACGATGACGATGTGGTAAATGATCCAGTTGAGAAAATTAAAAAAAAAGATGTCGATTTTAAGAATTCTATAACTAGATTCGAAAGAGAAATAACTGATAAAAAAACTAATATACCTGAAACTCTTCAGAAAGGTTTGGTTTCTTTGAATCAAGATGATGAATTTGAAGATGATGTAGAAAATGAAGATGGGAACGAATCTGATGTTTTGTTGAGTGAAACGAGTCAAAGTCGACATAAAAATCAAGTTTATCAACAAAATCTGATCAATCAACAAGGAGAGCCAATACAACGAAATCAAATCTACCCAAATATTTATCAGCAAAATCCTTATGTATTATCAGATCCTGAAAAATATAGAAAAGTTCAGCAACAAATTGGAGTGCTACCTAATCCTCAGTTTCTTTTTCAAAATCAGTATAGAAATCAATTTCAAAATCGTAATCAAGTCTTATCACCTGTCAGTGACCTTCTAAACCAGTCAAAGAAAAAAGTGCAAGTGAAAAATAATCAGAATTTCAAGGGAAGTAATTATAAACGAAATCAGGTTTTGGTTCCAGTCGAAGAACCTCAGCAACTTTATCCTGGGATTGAAGTGACATCTTTGAATTCTACAATTTTCGGGTCAACAACAATTGGTAGTTCTGCAGCATCTTGTTATACAAATAATCAATTTCTCAATAATTTGACCTTTTTGAGCCAAAATTCTGGTCAACTTTTTGGAATTCCAGGAACGGAAAATTCGAAGAAGAGATTAGATGAGACTTTGGCTATGAAATATAATTTGAAGCCGATGAATTCCTTGGTTCCTCCTCTTATTAAAGGACATGTCGTTGAACGTCAAAATCAACAACTAAATTCCACTGTTTCAAAGGAGGATACCCAAGTGATTGCGAATGAGATTCTCAATAAAATTGTTGATGAGCTGGAAGAATTGAAAGCGGATCGGTCGAAAAACTCACAGAAGGAAGGTAATTAAATTCAAAAATATTGTTTCTTTTTTGGTATTTAAAAAATCTTCTTTTCTGCTAAAAAGTATCTATTTTCAGGTAAACCTTGTAGACTTTCAGGTTCCTGGAATTCAACCCAGGCAGGTGTGAGACTAAATATGAAAGTCGTAAACTATACGATAGCAGTAAATATTGAAAAACTGGAACCCCTACCAAGTCACGAAGGACTTTTAAACACGAGTTGGAATTTATCAGGGCAAGTTCCTTTCAGACATGGTGGTCCATTTTCTTTAATTGGCGTAAATAATAAAACAAAGTCACTCGCTGTTTTCTTAGGTGCGTTATTATCCCGGATCTAATAATCACTGAAGACGAAATTTTAATTTCAAAATCTCTACATTTATTTTCTTTCCTTTTTTTTCTTTTTTTTTAAGGTTCATGTAGGATTTGTCAAGGAGTCGATACAATAGAAGGAATTTGGACAGTATCACGAGAACCTCATGATTGTAGAGATTTTCAAATGGCTACTGGAATTTACAATGACATTTTTCGACGAATAAAACTTCACAATGATAAGAGAAAAAAAGAAAAACCGAGCACTGAGTCATCAACAATTTTAAATTCCACTACGAATAAATCTTAGACTATACGAAACTAGAAAAAATATATATATTTCTAGTTGTAAAATAAAGATAGATGTAGGTATGATGTTAATTTAGTCTCGAAGTAAAATATATATTAGTCTAGAAAACATTTGTGAACATTCGGTTGAATTTTTTATTATTATTTTAAAAAGACAAGACATCAGAACTTCGCGGAAAAGAGCACGAACTGAACTATAAAATGAAAATATGACTTTGGAAAAGATAATATAAAAGTTCTTTCTATTCGAAAGAGGCGGACTTCGAAGGCTATAAACACTTCTTCATAATTTCAATACCATCCACAGTGATCTGCAATTCGTTTGAATTAATGTACAAAATTTTAAATGATTTTCACCTATCTCAAAACAGTGGTGAGATTAAATTACCCTCAAGATTCCTAGGCTCTTTTTGTGCTCGGGATTAAGTATTGATAGAGACATATTTTTCGAATAACCTCCAGAAATGTAGTCTTTCAAGTTTAATTGAGCGAACCTGAAAATTTAAATCTGAAATTTCACTGTTATAGAGTTTAAAAATCTTTTAATTTTGAACTTTCAAAAGACTCTAAAATCATTTGGAATCCTCGTCCCTGTTCTTTTTTGAAAGAAAATTTAACAAATTCATATAGATGAACCAACCCAATTTCTTTGCAATCCTTGTCCTGTTCATCATTTAAAGGTTCACTAACAACAAAAAATTTGATAGCTGGATCAATGACCTCATTCAACATTTGATGCAATAAAAGTCTTTGTCGATTATGTGTTTTTTCATCTACTAGAAACTCTGAAAATTAAAGTATATTTTTATTTCCAATTAGAATGGATAATTAAAAAAATTTCGAAAACAAATTTTTATCCTCGTTTTTACCTTTTCTAAAATTGTAAATTAATTCTAAATCTGGAGGTTTTGGTAGAAGCAAAGATTTGGTTTCCATATCTTCACCAGAATAACCCAAAAACGAATATTCGACATAAAGCTGTTTAATATCTGTATCCAGGAATACAAAAGTTCCTTGAAATAAACTTATGCTTTTTACTTCGATCACTATTAGCTCCTCGTCAGCATTTTTACGCGTATTATATGGAACTGTGAATAATTTTATTCTCAGTAATTAATTTATTTAAGTAGAGTAAATAGAATATTTAAAAGAGAATTATACCCTCAAGAGCCTTTTGCCTGTATTTATCCCAATTTTCATCTGTAAAAACTGAGTGTATATCGTGCAATGTGCTATTAGAATCAACTTGAGGCTCAATAAAGCTCTGAGGATTAAAAAAATAATGATATTAAATTACAAATGAATACAAATTCTTATCTAGGTGGAAAAAATTCTTACACTGGAAAGCATTTTTTTAAATTCGACTATGTCTTCCGCTTCAATCTGGTTAGAATTTTCCTTATTAACTTTGGCCTTCATTATCTTCGGCCTAAAGAAAACTTCTCATTTCAATTTCAGTTTCAAGTTAAAAATAAGGTAGTGTTATTTTTTAAATTTATAAATCCCAACTCACGAATCTTTTACTACCGGAATTTTTAAATGATTGTTTTCTTCCGAAGCTTCGTTTTCTGTAATTTCACTAGTTGACTTTGATGTGATATTTTTCAAGTTTACCATCGAAACATCTAAATATGACTCTCCAGGGAATTTTTGTTCACTTTCTTGCTCTGCGTCAATTTCCATATTTTCCATGACTGTCAACATTGTTGACTTATCTTTTAAAATCGGTTCCTTGTTCTCGAAAACTGTTATTGTAATTATAATAATTTATTATTTTGATAGTTTCAAGCGAATTTGTGGGATATAGAAAAGATTTCAAAGATTCCATTTTGAAATTTTTAGAAATCTGTAGAAATCTTTTACTTTACCAATTCTTTCTGACAGGTTCATAATTCTTTCTTGGTCTTCTTCTGATTGATCCTTTAATTTTTGTTTCTTCCTCTTAAAAGATTCTATTGAACTTTTTGCAGAATGGAAACTATCAGATTCTTCCTTAAGTCGCTTTTTTATTCCTTTCACGACCGATTCTTGATAAATATCTTCAGAAACTATTCCTCGTTGTGCTTTAAAGTCTTTAATTTTGTTCAGATCACAGCTCAGTCGAACCCAGAGAGATAATTGTCCGAAATTTGTTCCTGAACTGCAAGGTATTATGCTACTCACTGTAGCAGTATATTGCATTTTATTATGAGGATAGTCTAGAACTTCCTTGACACAAAGTTTGGTCTGTGCAATTGTATGAGTAGTTTCGTTGGGATAGAGAATGTGGACTTGAAAAGTGATGTATTCTTCGAAAATGTAATCTAGGAAGTCGAAAAGCTCTGGTAAGACGAAAATCGATGAGGAATCAAAATTCAATTTTGGATAATTCAAAACTGGGGTGAATGCTGTTTTTTGATCTCGAATGTCCCAACTGATGAAGAAGGATGCGTTCGGAAACAAACTATCTTTAAATAGAAGTCGTACCGCCTAAAGATTTTATATGAAATTCAATTTTAAATCTCAGGCAAATTTTTGAAATTTTCGGAATTCTGATTTTTTTTCTAAGAAAAGTAAACTTACAGTTTTTGAGAGTTGAAGAGAAACTATATGAAATTCCAGGAGTCCTTGATCCTTTGTGATTAACATTGGGTTCGCTAATTTTGACGTCGAATTACATTCGAAGGAACACTTTTCATCGCAATCTTCCATTTTTTCTTCTCTTTTCCTTTGCTCAATGATAGGTTCTTCAGCGATTTTTGTGTGAGATTTTTTCTTGAAGCTTAAATCCTCTTTCAATGATTTTCCAAAATTCGATCTATCGGAATGATCTTTTGCCTATAGAAAATGCTTTATTTCGTCCAAGGATTGTTTGTATTTATTATTGAATACCATTTAGAAAAAAATTGGTTCCTAATTATTCAAAAACTTTAATAGATATTGAAGTATACTCTTTGTATGCATTTAGAAAATTTAAATTATGATTATTTCAAAGATTAAAACAGATCTTACGTAGTTTTTAACGAGTTGGTCAAAGGCAGGTTCCTCACTGATAGTTTTTTCACACTCGTTTCTACATTTCTTTTTAAAGCAGGTTTTCTTTTTCATGCTTGAAAAATTTTCATTTGTGGAAGAATTTCTCTTTCTACAGAGATTGAAAGTCGATCATGAAAATAAGAAAAAGGAAATTAAATACGGAAAGAGAACATAATATAAAATAAGAAAAAATTGGAAAAGAAAATAGATGAAGATTATACTTTTGAACAGTAAAAACTAATAAAATGAATCTCACCGACTCGAATACATGGTATCGAAAGTTTTTTCAATCGAAGGAATAATGTCCACAACGACATTTTCTATTGGCTTCGCAGGTTTTGAACAAGGTTCGCACTTCAAACTTCCAATTTTCTTACTTTCGTTAATGGATTCTTTAATACAGCAACAAACATATCGTCCCTTAATCTCTCTATAATAATTAGGACATCTGCCATCACAGATATAAGAGCAATCTTCTTCCAGATCTTTTTGAGAATTTTTGAAATTTGCTTCAAAACTTTCGTTTTTATCATAAGAAATATTATTGTTGATATCTTGTAATTTGAAGTGATGCTTCTTAATTTCTTCAGTTTCGTTGTTATTCAAATCGAGGCAAACTTGATCCGCCTTCAAAGATGAATTCAAATTATTCTTTCCAGTTTTCAAAATATTGTATTCTTCAAGAATTTCGGAAAAGAAGCAGAGAATTTGATTTGGGTCATTGGTGGAAAGAGTATTTGGACAAAGGATTTGATTTCTGTTTTCTGGTGACTTCAAATCTTGCAAAACTTTCATTTTTTTCATTTCCAATCTGCAAATGTATTTTGTCATTGAAGTATTAAATGTACGAATTTATTTTTTACAAACGCTTTTTGATGATCCTAAAATAATTATTTTAAAGATTCTAAACGACTGAAGGGTTTGAAAAGTAATTATTTTCGAAATTAAAGATTTAAGAATTTAGAAAAGCCAGAGATTTTCCATCGCCATTCTGCTTATTATTGCTTAAATAGTACAAAAAATCAGTGATAGTTACAAAACAATTCACTGTACAATACACATATTGTCACAATCTTGACTATCAATACTTTCACTTAAGAAAGTAGTTTAGTCAGATTTGACTGAATTCACAATCTGATATTTAAATTCACAATCTGACAGTGTCATTTCGATAATGAAAATCGAAAGATTTGCCATATTTTACTTATGATAAATTTATCCCCTGATTTATAATTTCTCAGATTATATAAATCTTAGAAATTCTTGCGGGATAAATAATTTCTACATTTCGAGATCTTGGAATTATAACTTAAAATCATTCAAATAATACTATAATTTTTAATTTCAATCAGTTACCCCTGGAGATTATTCGTCTATTTTAAACATAGAAATGTTTACTTAAATATCTTTGTACCTTCCTTCTGGAAGCGCTGAGATCAAAGCTTAAAACTAATTTCAGGAAATTGGCCAAAGATTCCTTTACCAATTTCGATTTTTGTGAACCCTCTAAGAAAGAAAATTACACTTTACCCAAATTTTCCCGACTATGAAAATATTCCTGATCATCCTTATTGTCCTTTGATCCATTTTTTCCCGTAATTCAACTAGCAAACTAGTTTTAAAAATTAAGCCTTAAAAAACCTTTCCCCTATTTCAGAATTCACCTATCACTTTCTTATTCTATTTACAAATTAACATTCATCTCCTAATCAACTCATAAATTGCTTCCACACTTAAAATCCATTTCGAAAAGTTTCTCAAAGTCTTTACGAACGATAATAAATACTTGAAAGCAAAAAATCACTAGATTTTCCGATATCCTTCGTCAGAAACAGTTCGAATCCCCGAAGAGTAAGGTTTCAAGATTCATGACTTGCCTCTGTTTCTGAACAGAATCCGATATAGGTTCAATGTGCTTCAGTCTAGCATTCTGGGTTTCAAAAGGAGTGTTGATTTGAGCCTGCTCCAGTAATTTTAGCATTCTCTCTCTCGAAAGTGGACTTCCATTTTGAATCATCTTTGCATTTCCATTCATATCCTGTGATTTTCTCCTCTCAGGAACTTCATTTCTAGGAGAATCTCTTTGCGGACTGAGGACTTCTTTTTTTTCTGCAAGCCTCGAAGACTCCTGTAAATAACTGCTTTCAGTTTGCGACTCTTTTGCTACACCAGCATTAAGTTCTGGTTTCTGAGTCACCACCTCTCGTAATTTATTACGGGCGTTGGTTAAATCTGCATAGGAATTTTCGGAAATTGCAGAACTAGCAGATGATGTGCTGGTTTTTCTTTCTATATGCCTTGATTTTTTCTCTTTTGTAACGAATCCTTTTGACGATTTTTCCTTCTCTGGTTTTCCTTGAAATGCCTGAAATGAAATAATTTAGTAAAATAAAAATTTGTCATATCCGAGAGCATAGGCACTTTCTTAAAAAATATATATATATAGCTTACCATCAATTGAATTGTTAATGTGTCTATATTTCTTTGGAGTTCGTATAGTTTTGTCAGCAATTGCGAATTTGCAGATTGAAGAGCTGCGATGTTGGCTTGTTCATTGCTAAAGGCAGTTTTTAAAATTTGATGATCACTCAATTGTTCTGAAATCCTCTTTTTTAGTTCGTTGTTCTCAATCTCGACTTGGGAATATTTAGAACTCAGAGCTATTAGTTCACTGTTGTGTTGCTGAAGAATTTTCATCTCGTTCATCAAATCTCGAATTTGTTCGTCCTTTTCTCGCAAAGAAAGCTGGGAATCTTTGGCCTTTACCATCTGTTTATTCATTTCCGCCATTCTTTTCTTCTCAGCCATCAAGGCTGCAGTAATCTCTTTATTATTCCTATTAAAAAATAATAATAATAAGTTTTTAAATTTAAAACTCATACTAGATTTTTGAAAAGAATTTCAGGCTCTTAAAAAATATATTAAAACTCACTTTGTCGTTTCTTGAAGAAGTTGTTTCAAATGATCCACTTCACTGATCAAAGAATCCTTTTCGTTTTCAACAGCAGCGAGTTTTTCACTATATTCTTTAATTTGCCTCCAGGCCCGAATATGTCCAACATTTTCGGCAATTTTTTCCCTTCGATTTCCTGTCATGCAACTCGTAAGTTCCATTTCCAGTTCTGATATTCTGGAAGTCATTTCCTTTTTCTGAGCCTCGAGTTCCTTGAAAAAAGTGAGAATTTTTTTCTAACAATTCATATTCTATGAGAGAGAATTTAAATAATAATTCAAACTCACTTGATTTCAATGAATTAATTATAACTTAATTTGAAGAAAGTACCTGAATTTTAAGCAGATATTTTTTAACTTCGCCAGTATCATGTCCATTTTGAATCAGAGAATGACACGAGGGAGTTTTTGGTCTCGTTCGTTCACTTCGGCAAGTTCTAGAATAAAATGTATTAAAAGAGAGGAAACAATAAGGTTTTGTAAGGGACATCATTTTTATTTAAGTTTACTTACGTAGCTCCTGAAGGTGTTCCTGTAAGTTTTCGACATCTTGAAGGGGATCTTCCGTGGGTTACGTGACTTAGTAACTGATTTCTTAAAACATTTACCTTATTCTTGAGCTGGATGAGAAATTCATTGAAAATAATTCAAATATAAGTATAGAAATATTTAAAATAATGAAAAAAGTTCAAAATACTACTGAACCTTGTGGTTTTCGCATTCAAGAGTGGAAATCGTTTCTTTGTCATTGCAAATATCGTGAACATTGATGCAAGCTCTCGGATTTGCAGAGACCCTCATAAATTTAGTAGCCAGCCTCTTGATTTTATCCTCTTGTCTATTGGATAATTTTTTCAAAGATTGCATTTCATCCATCAGTCGTAAATACTTGTCCTCGAGTTCGTAACGATCGAGTTTGCCAACAAAGTGGCGTTCCCTAGGATCTATCATTTTTTTTATTTATCTTTATCCTTCCTTATTCTTGACCTTTGTTATATTAGAATTTAAACTTAAACATTAAATTCAAAATTAAGAGGACATTCAAATTGATTTATTAGTTGTTATTGTTTTTGGTCCAGAAAGTGATGATATTTGGATGATATTCAACCTGAAATCAAATTAAGATTAAAATTAAAATTTCATTTTAGTCGATAAAAATAAAAAAGAATAGAAAGTGAATGTCCCCTTAAATTTGTAAATCTTACTTTTAATAAAGAATATTTTTATGTGTGAGGTATAACGTTATACCTCGCATTACACTTTTAGAGATGAAATGAATCAGTTAAAGATTAAGTGAGCTGAGTTGACTACTCATCGTTTGAAGGTCAACAATTAAGTTACTTTGGAGCCATCCATAAACCACGTGGACAGTTTTTCACCATTTTTTGACCCCCCACCCCATCGTGGACAGAATGTATAATTTTTTGAATATACATGGATCGTGGAATTTTGTCATACCCCCCCCCCCATAACCTGTCCACGTGATTTATGGATGGCCCCTTTCCATCTTGAATCTATCATTTACTCATTTTTACTGTAATATTTATAGACACAAAAAATTCAAAAAAGAGCCATGAATAACAGAAATTTGATAAATATATTTATTTTTTTTTTATAATCTAGAATAATTCTTTTTCAAAATATTCGTAAAAAATTCCTCTATATTCTACTAAATTCTACTAAAATTGATAACATAAACTGTGCAATGAATTGAATAATATTTTTTTCCTGTTGATAGGTCATTTAATTTCCTCTGACGTTTCCTCTCTGACTCATTCCTCTCTTTATATAAATGCAACTGGGATTTGAAAGTAAATTTTCAAACCTATAATACTACTGCGACAGGTGTCTGTGCAAGATCCTTCCTTCACTGGAAGGACACTTCTGTTTAGATCATCTGCCATTTTTGAAGATGCGCTTCCAAGTCCTGAAAAATTGAATTAAATTTTTTAAAAAATAATTAAAATTAATTAAAAATATTGTAATGAAATTTTGAATATTTTTTTAAATTAACTATTCTCTAAAAACATATTCAATTACTTCATATAGACACGTAATAAAAAGAATTGATCCAGATGTATTTACAATTTTTTTTTAAAGATAAAGTTCGATAATTATTTTCAAAAGCAGTAAATTCTAGATTTGATTAAGAAATTTTTGGATAACTGAAAGTAAAACTTTTAATAGAAAAATGAAAATTAGATCTTAGTGGCTCAGCTATCTTGCTTTGGCAAGCAGCCAAAGAAATGTGATAAAATTGAGCGAGGCAAACGTGGAGTCTGCAAAATCAAGAGACTATTTTTACATCAAAATAATTTCAGGCTTCAATATGGTGTAGTCAATTCGATTTTAGAAAACTCAAAAAAAGTCTAATTTTTATTGGAAGTCTGAATAAAAAAGACTGTCTTCTTCTTATTGAATGAGACATTTCAATATACTGTATTGAAGACTAGAGATTGTAGATAACATCAAGATTGCCTTATAAGGACATTTCATTGGTTTAATAGATTCGAACGCGAATCCGCTTTTGCCGCTTTCAATTATTCAAATACTTTTTTCAACAAATGTTGATTGCAAAATATTTTCAAAAGCTAAGATACTTTCGTAAAAATTTAGATTTTTTATTTCAAAGGCTTAAATGAAAAAGAAAAATTTTCTTTGCATAAAAAGCTGAAAATAAATGTTTATTCAGTTTTCTTATCGCGATTGAGAACCACGCCTGTTTCTGAGTCTGCGTCGAGAAATTACAACGGGTTCAGAGAATGTGAAGTTTTCCAAGGTCTGGGAAAAAAAGTGCTTGTTTAATTTTAATCAACAAAAAAATTAATCAAAAGAAAAGTTGAATTCACTTTGTCAAATTTGAAATCCGAAGTGAATGAATCGTAGACTTTTAAAATATGAAGTTATATTGGATGAAGTTTTTCAGAAATTTAGTCATTTAAAATTTTTTTATTTAAAAATCGTTTAAAATATTTAATTTCAAACGTTTTCAATTTAAAAATTTTTTACTGTAAGTAAAATCAATTTCAAATTATTCAACATTGAAAGCTTTGAATTCGTCTGTCAATGGATTATTAATTTAGCAGTTGAATTGAAATTACTCTATTTTAACTCTATCATTCCAAAACAGTTTTTAACACATTTTAATCTAACATTATTGAAAAATTATTTCAATTTAAAAACTCTCAATGCAACATTTTTAAATTCCAATGCTTTAGAATCAAAAATTATAAAATGGAAAAAAGTTAAAACATTATAAAAAAAAAAAAAACTATCTGAGAAGTTTCTTTAAAAGTTCCCCATCAAGAAAATAACGTTTTTTGTCAAAAATTGAGGGTGTTGAACCAAGTATCAACTTTAAAATTTTATCTCTTTATTTTACTCAACAAGTATCATAATTAGATATATTTTTTCTTTGTATAGACATATTCTTTTTGAAAATAGAAATGTGTCTATAGAGCAAAAAAATATTTACTGCTAAGCTGCTAATACTTTTTGCGTAAAACGAAGAGTTCGAAATATAATCTTAAAATTCCATTCTTTCATTTTATAGAAAAAATATAAAAACTAGGAATTTTTTCGCTCTGTACAAATATTTATATTTGAAAATTAAGTACTACTACAGAGAAAAAAAAATTGTATTGATAATATTTAATAAGTAAATTGAAGAAAAGAAGTAGAAATTATAGATTAGGACTTGGATTCAACGCCCGTTGTCATTTCTCATTTACGCAATAAAGGGACTATTGCACTTGTTGTAAAAAAATGAAAAATAATGAGATTTTATTATATGAATGTTCGTTTTACCGGGGAATGATTCACCCGGTTAAGAGTATAGTTGAGAGACTTGAGAGCTCGGGGAAGAAGGTGGGGCAACCTGCGATGAACAGGCCATGGTTTGACACATTGGTTGAGTGTGTGTGTGCCAGTGTAAAGGTAAGATGGCGGCGGACGGAGATGTCGTGATTCCCGATCAAGAAAAAGTGCGAATAGTTTCGGATTTTATTTTCCATTCGCCCCCAGGCGAGTTCAATGAAGTTTTTAACGATGTGAGAGTTTTGCTAAACAACGACAATCTGTTGAAGGAGGGCGCATCTAGTGCATTTGCCCAATACAACAAGGACCAGCTCACGCCTGTTAAGGTACATTTTCTTCAACTCTGACAATCACAATCTTCCCCGATTTTTATGAAGGTATCACAATTTATCCTCAATTTTCTCTATCAAGGTAACGAGCTTTTCATTCTAAAAATATAAAATCGCACCTGTTCACAGTTCCGTTAGTCATCACAAATTAAACTTCCGTAAAATCGCGGTTAATGACGTTTGGCTTTTTTCAAAATCGGAGCAATGAACGATCTCGAGTATTTTTCTCACGCTTGAGATTCACTTCCGTTTATTCTTGAAGCGAGTAAATCAAGAGAAATTTTATTTTGACTGACTTTATACAGACGGAGGAAGATTTCTAGGTTTTATCGAGAGGATAATGTTAATCGGAATGTGACCTATTTTGGAGATCAAATGTAGAGTGATAGTTCCTCTTGTTTTTTTTTTTAGTTTTTTTTTAGTTTTTTTCTTTTAGAGAAATGTTGTGGTTTATTACTAAAAGATATTTTATTTGTGATTTAAAAAAAATTAGGTAAAATCTAAATGATTTAAAAGAGGTGAGATCCTTTTTCTATTTACGATTTTTTCTTTCTAAATAATTGTTTGCCCGTAATTTGGAGCCTAATATTTTTTTAATTCAGGGATGATTAATAGGTAGTAGTTAAAATTAATTTAAATTTTGTGTATCATAATTTAAAAATGCAATGATTAAATTTTGAGATTAGAATTTGAACCCAACTAATCATTGCTTTTTTTTGTTTATTTAGATAGAGGGAAGCGAATATCCGGCACTTATCACTGAGCACAATGACTTAGGAGGTTCGAGGTTTTATGACGCCCGCAGTAAACAAAGTTTTAAATACGACCACCTGAGAAAAGAAGCTCAGGATTATGAGCCATATGAACCAGATCCCACTGCCGAACCCTGGAGATCCGCACTTCAAGATGAAATAACGACATACACTCAGAATCACTATAGACATGGAGCTTGCTCAGTCTTTGGAAAAAGCCAAGGAGGTTTGTATTTCCTTTTTAAATTTATCCTTAAAAAATGGAATGAAATAAGTGTTACAGATTGAATGCTTTACGTTACATTTAGGTCCAGGTACGTCCAGATTTCTACATTTTGTCCCCTATTAACTACATTTTTGAGCTTGTGAAGTTCACCTCCAAATTAATTTTTTAGAAGAAGCTAATGCATTTTTCTTTCCAGGAAATATAACGCTAACCGCCTGCATAGAAGATCACCAGTTTCAACCGAAGAATTTCTGGAACGGTCGCTGGCGTTCTGTATGGACAGTAAGCTTTAGTACAAGTTCCGGGACTGCAGAATTAAGAGGCAGTCTAAAAGTTCAAGTTCACTATTACGAGGACGGAAATGTACAGTTGGTCAGTAGCAAGGAAGTGAAGGAAAGTTTGTCAATTTCCTCCGAGAAACAAACTGCCAAGGAGTTGATTCGACTTGTTGAGGATTCGGAGAACGAATACCAGACTGCAATTTCTGAAAACTACCAGACGATGTCTGACACGACCTTCAAGGCCCTGCGAAGACAACTTCCCGTCATGCGGACTAAAATCGACTGGAATAAAATTGTTTCGTACAGTATTGGCAAAGAGCTTAAGAGTCAATAGAACTAGATTTTTATATATTATATTAAGAGAATTAATTAAAAAGCGCATTTTGCTACACGAGTGAAGTCTGGAGGTGTGATGTGCATGGGAGCAAACGTATTGACGTTTGAAATTTCAAGTAAAGAAAGATTAAAATATAGAAAATAATTACATTGCGAATTTAACAATTGTTTTCCACAAAGGGCCAATTGTACACGAACTGTGCAAATATCAGAGTAAAACTCGATTAAACAGTTCAAATAGGAGTCTTGACTCGGGCACCGTTAATCCTTTGATATTCGCACAGATCTGATTTTGAACGAGTCTGCACAATAATGAAATCCTTACGACACGCAACTAGCACAATAAAGTGTTTTATATTTCCCGAAAAGAATGCATTTATCGCGATTGGAGAATTGTAGGAACTATTCTTTAAACTTTGATAATACTGTAAGGTGGAACTACGTCATCCTACTTGTGCTACTCCAGACACAAAGTGTCTGCGAGTACCGAAGACTAATTCTAAAAACACATTTCGGTGGACAGGGCCCACTATTTTTATCAGACTTTATATAACACAAATTATAAATAAATATATACACTTTTGTTAAACTCTATTGTTTTATAATGACTATAACTATAGCTAATATGTTGCGAGGTTTAATTCAAGTGGAAATAAAGTAATTTTTAATTCAGCAACTCGAACATCTATTACTCATTATATGATAGTCGTATGAATGCGAGTGCCAAGTAGAAATGGAGAAATTTTGGTGCTATCGCTTTCCACAACATTACACAACCAGACTAGTTACGCGGAGGAAAAATGAAAAAAAAAAAGAAACTAATGGGAGTACATGATGCATTGTATATTGTAAAATGTAGCCTATAGCCTGCTGGAGCCTTAATCCGTTCGTATTTTGCGTTGGGAGGATAATGTGTACATATGTTATTTGAATGGATGAATGCGAGGATACGCACCGGCATTTGATTTTAGTGGAGATTTAAGACAGATTTTAATTACAGATTCCTGTCACCGACATTTACTGGCATCTAGGTTTGTATCCGTGAAAAATCGAGCAGATGTCGGTAAGAGGAATTTAGGATCAGAAACAGATTTAAATACCCACTGACTTTCAACATTTTAGGATTCGGAACGTATCTGTAATATTTCCCGTGTATTGTAAGTTACATCGTAATTTCAAGGTTCGTTTCCAGCTGCAATATTCGTATATAGAAGCGGTATCGATATCGTATCAATCGTTGTATAGAATATACAAATGATATACAGGCTGGGATCCAAAAATCGTTTTCCAACTTTTGAGTGGTTTCTTCACTTCATAAAATTCATAAAAAAAACTTCTTAAGCTTTATTTTGATTAAATATCTCTATCAATATCTTTACACTCTAGATTTTTTAACTTTGTACTGTTTTATATATTTTAGATTAGGAAATTGTGGATTGGAAGTTTCGATTTTTGCCCATCCTGGATATATAAAATTAAAAAGTTCGTCGCAAATTATATCATTTTTTTGCGATGAATAAATAAGATAAAGCTAATTGCTGAATTTGAATATAGTACAATGCTCACGTTGAAATGTCTCTAGAGAAAGAAAGAAATGTTTGGGTAGAAGGTATCGCGTTAATTAATGTATGAAATATTCGAGGCGTGATCTTGTGTTACGCATGTAAATTACAAACATAATGTTAAAAGTTTCGAATCTTATCAAACTCTACAGAAAATAGTTGCCTACGGTAAATGAATAATAAAATTAGGAAATAACCAACAATCGAGTGTATCTTAAAGTAACGCAAATCCTTATGTAAAAAATTAAACAAAAGAATACGTTTATCGTTTGAATTGTGTATTATTAAATGTTATTATTGAGTGAATAAAAGTGATAATTGCACTTTAACAATTGACTCTGTACTTACAAACAGCATTTTTTCAGTTATGGTTCGCATTATTGTATTAGTTTTGATTTAATTAAGTTGTATTAAGGATGCTTGATCAACGAGGTGTTTGGATTGTAATCTATGGATTGACATTATTTGTGGGACTGTTTTTATAATAAAGTTTTTTGAAATCTAGGCCCTTGATTTTATTTCGAGTTGCGGGGTTTACGAGGGTTTAAAAAACCCTAAAAATGTAGTTTTAAATAAAAATGGGCAATTGTTAAATACGGTTTTGGGTGGTTCTGAAAATAATTAAAAATTTTAATAAATGTAATTAGAAAATACTTCACAATAAATAATGGGGAAAAGTGTGAAGTTATTAAATGGTGCATATTATTTCTAAAATAAATTGATCGAGGAAACTTGTCTGTTTTACAGTGCGAAGACCTTATTCCTTATTCAATGAGAATAAATAATTAATGAAGAAGTTGCGGATAGAAGTGGTTCAAAGGCGTTGCAACTTATATCGATTTTCATATTACATGAAATGAAGTTCAATTTGAGTTGGTACGTAAGTAGAAAAAACCATATATACTTGAAATACACTAAAAATCTCAATTAAAAAAAATTAATAAATTTTTGTTTATTAGGTTCATAATTAATTATTTTCGTTTCTTTCACTTTATGTTCATGGAATATTTATAAACAGTTTATTTTATTTATTTCAGAAATGGACCTGAAATTATGAAAAACTTTTCGTTATGAAAATATAGGAATACATTTTATTACAGATTAATAAAAAGACTTTTATAATAAACATACCTATGTATTTTTGAAATTATCACGATTTATACCTGCTTTTAAAAAATAAAATCTAAAAATTCTCTCTTTTGTCAACATTTTGACAGATGAGTTTCAAAGCGGAAATATGAAAAGCTTGTAATTTTCTTACCTGGATAAAGACCTCAGAATTACATCTTTCTGTTATCCTACGGAGATGAATGAATTTTCACGTGCATAATAGAAGAAATAAGTACATCCGCGTCCAGCTGAATTTTGACATGTGCAGCCATGTTTGTTTACATTTTGCCCGTTGCCGTAACAGCCGGTATACCACGTGACTCATGATGTCATGATCACGTGATCTGCAGTGTGTTAGATTCGAAATTAGAAAACACAACTTTATTACTGTTATAATTGTATTTTTATTATTAATTTATGTGCATAAGTTAATTTATTATTAATCTAATGAATTAATTACCTATTTCCATGTGATAAGTTCGGGAAAGGCCTCGAAATTCCTTATTTCCTTACTATATCCGTCATTTCTATCCCTTGTACTTTTGAATATTCGCGCAATTTTAAATGTGAGGTGCTGCCTCTACGGGAATGAAACATTAACAATCTTTCCTATACATATTACATACATATATTTTTACCACTTTTTACTCTGATTCTGTAGACTCTGGTTATCAGTTGTTATCAGTTAAACCCTTAAAAATTAAATCCCTCCGTTTTACTAATATAATAAACAAGATGAAGAAAAGCAATAAAGACATCGTGACTGAATCTACGCCTTTGATGCCAAGAGACTCTGGAAAACTAATAAGCAGATTGGCGAAGGACGTTTTCATCGAAGAAGAAGGCGTCAAGAATATTTCGTGCGAGGTATCATTTTTTTAATATCTATATTTTTGTAAGAGTTAAACTCAAAAGTTTTAATTTCTAACAATACCGATAGAAATTATCAAGTTGAAGTCTTATATTCGTCTTTTGTGCAAACTTTTTTGTAGTTTTCAATTGTTGCGAATGCGGCTTTGTTGACTTAACCTTAAATTCTAACTACAGAATTTACAATTTTAAGATGTTTAAAGATAAAGTTTTTTAAATTGCGCAATGTTACTTTGCGAATCAGCAAGCTTTCCTTCTCTTGTAATTGTTGGTAATTGCAAAATATTAGATTCATTCTGACAAGTTATTTTATTTGCAGATTTTGGAAGGTCTTAAAAATCGAAAAATCAGTATTGAAAATTTCTTTAATCACGAACTTCTGCCAAGAGAAGATGATCCGAGAGCAGTAGACTGGATTTTTGTGTTAGATGCTTTGAACTTCTGTTTTTGGAGGAAAAAGGAAGATATTTGGTGGAAAGTAAATGGAGAAACGGGATATTTTGCCTTATGTGCAGCTGTCAAAAGAGCTTTGGAGGTAAATTACTTGTTTAATTATACGAAATTCTTTCATTTTTTATTGAACAGGGGAAAACACCAATTAAACAAAAAATTATTATATTCAGTACTGCTCTAAGAAAAATTTTTAACATTTTAAACTACCTACCCTACTTTCTTCTCGGGTAATAAAATTATTTACTTCTATTGATAATTAGAATAGGCCTTGACATATTTACTACAATTTTTTAAACTAGCAATTTTGGAATCTCATATCGCTTAAGGAACTTGAGTCTTTCACATTCACATTTGCTTTTACAATCATCCTCAGGAATTATTTTTGTACATGAAATAGTTTCGTTTTCTTCAGATTCCACGCCTTCATTATTTTCTGTTGTTGACATTGTTTTGTTCTGCAGTGATTTTTTCTTTGACTTTTTTGTTTTCATTATTTTCGTACTCGTTTTCAATTTTTTTCCGCGCCTTTTATCACCTGCATTCGTTCTTTCAATGTTCTTTGAACTTGCTTCAGAAATTTTCATTTGAGTTGTTGCTGAATCTTTTAATTTAGCATTTGTCTCCTGACCTTTCTCCTGCAAGCATTTTTATATAATAAATTTACATTTTTAACGAATTCTAAGATATTTTTAAATAATTTTGAAATTTACTTGACATTTCCGGATTTTGCAACAAGTTCGTCTTCTGCCTTCTGAAATATACCTAGCCGAGTGACATTTTACGAACTTTCTTGTTTTTTCAAGAAGATCTGGAATTAAGATTAATTATTGAATTCATACAAACTTAAGAGAAAATATTTCTAGCAAAAGGCAACTTTTGTTATTATTATTCGAATACAATAAGCGAAAAAAACCATACTTTGCATTCTTCGTCTTTCTTTTTCTATTTTCTTATTATGCTCTTGAATAAACATTTGCCGTTCTTGTTCCACACAACGTTTTAAAAATTCTTCTCTCTTCAATTCTTGAACTTGAAGCTGTTCTTTCTTTTTCCATCTGAACATTTTTATATCAAAATTTTAATGGTCTACTATTGAAAAAGCTTTATAATTTTAAATTAAATCTCTCTTTTTATAACAAGTTTAAAAAGTAAACCTGTCTTGAATCAATTGTTTTCTTTCTTCCTCTTCTTTGTTCAATCGGATTTGTCTCATTTTCTTAAACACACTTTCCTTCCTTTTCCAATCAGCTAATGTTTTAATCAACTTCTTACGTTCCAATTTTGCAGCCATGTAACGGATTTGTCTACTTTTTTCCATGTTTTCTTTACTTTTTTCTAATCGCTTTCGAATATCTTCCCTTCTTGTTTTTTCAATCTGTTCCATTTTATCTTTAAACCTTCTCATTTTATCTTTCAATATTTCTTCTCGCATTTTATTTCCCCTTTCTTCATTTTCCTTAAGATTTCCCGTACTTCCTATTTTTCTTAATCTAGTCGGTTTAATAAATAAATTTATATTTAGTTCATATTTTTTAAATATAATTATCTTCCTATTCTTAATACCTTTCCATATCTTTTTTAGCTTTTTCTTCTGTAAACTTCAATATCTTCTTCTCAATAAATAACTCAGCTTCCTTTCTTAGTTCCTTTTTTACACTATCATTATGCAATTTATTTAAATACTTCCTGTACATATTATAATCATTCAAAGAACACTTTACGTCTAAATTTTCAGTCACAAATCCTAGTTTTATCATTCGTTGAATGTTAATCGGTCTCTTATAAAATTGAGTGAGATATTCGTCATGAAATCCCTCGTATTTAAGTTCCATTTCATAATTGCATGGATCGTTTAAATTAAATTCTGCATCCGATGAACCAATCCACAATTTTTTGCCTAACTTTTGCCGACTGAAATTGTAAGCACCTTCTGGTCCGGGAACCATGGGAATTTTTGACTCCAGGGGTATTGCTTTCCATTTAGGTAATCCAAAATTTGGGACTGCACCTTTTGGTTTTGGGACTCTCTCGATTACTTTATCTAAAACACTTGAAAACTCATATTTTAAAAAATCTAATTCAACGTAGAATGTAATGCTAATTTGAGGTACGGCTCATAATAAAACTTATATAATTAAAAGATGTGCATAAGACTCACGTTGGCTTTTTTAAAGAGATTATTTCAGTTCTCGCAGATTTCTTTTTAAAAGACATTTTTCGCTCAGAACTTTGAACTCGATATACAAAATGTCAGTTCGTTATTTTAAACTACGAATTTTTCAGTTCGAAACTGCTTTATAAAATGATTAATTCACAATAATTTTGTGGATGTCATAACATAAAGTTGTCTTTTAAACTGACAACTGACATTAAATTTGTTTTTGAAGTTGACCGCATTTATTGAAAAAAAAAAAAAATGAAACCGCTATTTTTATGTTTAAATCAATAGAATTTTTGAAATTTTGAAACAATTTTAGGAAGGAATACCAATACTGGATGCAAATTTCTGCTCAAAGATAACGAAAAGTGAACTCGAAAATATTTTTCGAGATGATTCTGGTAACGCTGAAATTCCTCTGATTAATGAGAGAGTATATAATTTGCAAGAAGTCGGCCGAGTTCTATTGGAAAAATATAATGGTAGGCACTTGAGTCAACGTTGTAAAATCAGGTTTCGAACTGGCAAACTTTTTTTTAGTTTTTGAAATGTTCTTTCACCTTAAAGAAGTTTGAAGCCTGAAAAATGAAAAATTATAAATCTTGAACTTGAATTACAAAAGCTTATTGTATCGTAGGCACTTTTCAAGAATGTGTTAAGCGATGCAATGGTTCTGCTGAGAAGTTGTTAAAACTCATTGTTCAAGATTTTGAGTGTTTTCGAGATGAAGCTGTTTTTAAAGGTCACAAAGGTACGTGGAAATTAGAATACGAGTATATTTTTTCAACTTTCAAATAATTATTTTGCTATTAGAGAAGCTTGACACAGAGTTTGGAAAATCTGAATGTTTGAATTCGAAATTCTGTATCAATCCTTTAATTAAAATGAAGACAAGATTCTTTTTTTACACGTTTTAATTTGCAGTTTCCTTCTACAAAAGAGCTCAAATAGTAGTTGCTGACATTTGGGCTTGTTTCAAAGGAAAAGGTCTTGGTAAATTTCATGACATCGATACGCTTACCATGTTTGCTGACTACAGAGTTCCTCAAGTTCTTGTTCATTTTGGTGCCATGCGATACAGCAATTCTCTGCTCAGCAAACTTCAATCCGGTATGCATTTCTCTATTTAAAAAGAATTCCTGAAAAATGTTTTTGATCCTAAAAAACAATTTGCCAAATAAGTTCAAGAGTACATGAATTAAATAAGAATGTACTAATAAGAATGCATATTGGAAACTTTCAGAATCAGAATTGAAGCCCGGATGTGATGAAGAAATCGAGATACGAGGCTGCTCGATAGAAACTGTTGAACGAGTCGTGAAAGAAGTTCGATCGCTAATTGTACAATATCCCTTACTGGAACTTAAGGAATCAGATTGTGGTGCCATTCAAATAGATTTTTTTCTTTGGTTTTATCGACGGCAACACAATGACGAATTAGAGAAAGTGCCTTATCACAAAGTTAGGACAATTTATTATTGAACATGTTTTCGTTATTGATACTTTAAGCAAGGAACATTCTCCAGATACTTGAAAGTACAAAAATTAAGAGTTTCAATTGAATTGAAGGGCTCTTCTCTTTCCATTTGAGATTATTAGATACCTTTCCAAATATTATCAAACTAAAAATCTGAAACTAGAGTTGCTTGGCACTTTTATAATTGTTATAATGAAAGACATTTGCATTTTTAAACTTATATTATAAGATCGGTTAGATACTTGTTATCTTTTGTACTTCTCTAAGGTCTTTAAACTTGTGATCATTTCTTTAAAATAAAGTCTTTGTAGAATTTATAAAATTCTGTCATCATTCTTGATTGAATTAAGTTTCTAAAGATTAATTTATAAATAATGAATAGGATTTTAATTGTTTTGATATTATTTTATTTATTCACACTCTTTGGATAATGACATTTTCGCTTGTCTCCTTTGGCACGAACGAATAACTTATTTCCATATATGTACTCTAAGGAAGTAAACGAAGTGTCTCCATCCACCTTTAACAGAAATTTGTAATAAATAAGTAGTTCTATTTTTATTTGCAACAGTGTTATACAATCTTGCTGGTCACAAGAATGGAAACCGGAATCTATTGTAAAAGACGTTATGCAAAGTTAGTGTGTAAATTGTTTTACACAACTTTGATTCAGTTAAGGAAACAATAACAAGAAAACGTAAAAAAATCTAAAAGTACGAATATGTTTATAAAGTATTCGATATACAATCTTATCTCTTTATTACAGACGTATATGGCAGATAGTTTCACTGCGAACGGATCGCCGTTCAGTTTTCCTCGACCGGTTTTAATTAGTGGTTTAAACTTTTATTCTTAAATAAAAAGACAGGTTTTTATAAAAAGAGACTACTTTTTATCTCTAGAAATGGCATTAAACTAGAATTTTACAAGTTTTACAAATGTAGGAGTAGGATAGAAAAATATTTTAGAATACTATAAGAACCTTCATGTTTGATATTCTATCTACACTTTCATATAAAAATTTAAGAACGACTTGAAATTTTAGGAACGTGTTTAGGTTCGCCTCTGGAGTTGCTCCCAAAATTGAATATTGTTTTTTAATTTTCCAGGAGAGATAATACTGATATCGCCGGATGAACTTCTTTTATGATTTTCGATGATGCTCGTTTGATTTTCGCAAGTTTTTTGTTCGATTTTGGCTGGAGGTGAACTCATTTTGTGTGGAATTTGACGAAGACCATCTCGGAACTCTTTTGAAAGTGATCTTGCAGTCAAACTATGCATTTGCCTTGGTGTTTCAACGAGGTGGATTTCTGGAGTTGTCGGTCTTTCTTTCTCCGCTTTATTCGTCGATCTGCAAATCTGGGTGAAAAAAAGTAGATAATAAAGTAGTTAAATTTAACTGAATTGAGAAGGAATTCAAAATAGGAATTGAAAATAATTTCAATGCTTTCTCCTTTAAAACTATATCTAATGCAAAGAAAACTTTCTTTTCTGAGTTGTAAATATTTTTAAAAGCCTTACCCTTGGAGGATTTAATTTTTCAGTTGATTTGCTGAAGGCTTGAGCCAATCTTCTCACTGAAGGCAGAGGCAGTTCCTTTTCCATAAAATTATCAGAGCTTCCTTCTTCAGAAGACCTTTCTGTTTCACTTTGAACTGAAAGATTTTCCACTGAATTTTCAAAAACTTGTCCTTTACTTTCTCCTTTACTTTGATTTCTAATTTCAATTCCGTTTCTTCTTTCTTCTTCAGTCTCTTCTTTTTGAGGACTATATTTACACGTCCCTTCGTATTTACATTTCATCATATTTACATTGATGCTGCTTTCATAATGCTGACTATCTGCAATATTCGGAACTGACTTAGCAGAAAACATACCACGAATTTCAAAGTAATTTCCAGGTTGTAAAGACTCTCGATTTAATTCTTCTGTGCTTTTAGTTAAATCATAACTATTATCCCTCTGATTTTTAATTTCTTTTCTCTGAGTCAAATTAGATTTGCTTTTAGCTCTGATAATCTTTGGTTTCCTATCTTCACTGTGATTTCTGCTGTCTAGTTGAATAGATTGAGTTCTTCGAAGTCCACTTTCATATCCAAAGGATTTTAAATCCAATTTATTTACAACCCTCTTTTGCGATGGCTTCGGCATTTCGAAATTTTTATTTCTAAAATCATTCGCAAATCCATAGGCTCTTAAATCAAGTCGACGAATCTTTTTATTCTTATCGTCTGTAATTGGTTCAGCATTTGTAATGAGACTCTCCTGGTTATTCAATCTCGCATTTATTTCATTTTTGTTGTTCTTCCTTTCTTTTTCTAATAATTTTTCAACCTCGGAGTTTTCCCAATTTGTGGAAGGCACTATTACTTCGCTATTGAAACAATGAGTAACTTCGTTTGTAGGTTTCAATTCAAGAGATTTTTCTAATTTCTGTTTTCTGGGATCCAAAGATTGGAATTCGCTCGTCTCAAATTCGTTGTTTTTCTGCCATCTGGAGATTTTTATTTCGTTTTCTGGACTTGAGAGTCTCTTTGAATCATTACAATGGATTTGATCCTGGAACAAAAAAAAGTCGTTGAAGATTTTTTAGTCTGACTTCTTTGATTAAGTTTAGTTTATGTTTTTCAATACTTAAACCTAAATGATTTCTTCGAGATTTAGAGAGAAAGGAATATCTCAAGTAGTTTGAGAGAATATGATTTTTTGGTTGAAAATTTTGGCAGGTTGTTAATTTCAAGCACCAACAAAAAAATGATTTTTAAAAATGTTTGCTATCTAATATCCCCAAGCACTGTCAATGTTAGAACATCATTACATATTTTATAATAATTTTAGACGTTCAATGTTTAATTTTAAAAATTGTAGTCTTTCTAAATTGAAGATTTCAAATTTGCAATACAAATTTTTAAGATTCGGTATCATTTTAGACAATTTTATTGTATATTTTAGAAATTTTCGATTTTTTACTTTTATTAAAGTTAGGATTAAACACGTTAACTAAAATCTACAAACTTTTTCAAACCAAAATGGCAAGCTGCGTTAGTCAACAGAAAATTCAACATTCAACGAAAATACTTACCCTATTTATTTCTTGTACAAAAGAAGGCAGAATCTCATGCAAGGCCAGTGCTCAGGATATAGATTGCAGAAAAATTTTTTACTTTTTAATTGTAAAATACATACTGAATACTCCTGTTATAATTAATGCTTCAAATACTATTATTTTTTTTTTAAAGTTCAGGGAGGTGTATTTACACTTACAATGTAAATTGAAACTTTTTTTGTCGCATGCTTAGTAGATATTAGAAAAAGTAAAAGAAGAATGTGAAAGATGTATATTTGAGATATTTATAGGAAATTTAATTTCAGCCTTCACCCTTCTAGTATACATTTATACAAAATAATTTAAAAAATTTTAATCCTTCTATAATTAGCTTTTCCAAATAAAACTGCTAATTTAATGACTTTCTATTTTCTTTTAGAAAAGGTCTTTTTCTTGAAAATTACTTCGAGATCTACTTTTCTTGTCATCGATCGACCTTAAATCTTTCAAGGATTCAAAATTTCTTTCTATAAATTCTGGAACTACCGGAGGTTCTAATCTAAGACTATCAGTTTCGTCATTTTTACTTCTCAGAACATTTTGATAAATCGGTCTTCTTTTCATTCCGCTTTGTGAGCAAACTGATTCGTTATCAGTCGACAATCGAGATTTCGGTCTCGCCGAAACATCTTTCAAAAATTTGCTCATTATTTCCTCATCAACGTAGCACTCATTTTCTGAAATTTTTCTTAATTTCTTCTCCCTCAAAGATTTCCTCCGTCTGATTGTGTCACCTTGATCACTTACAACAGTTTTTGCTCTCTTAAAAATATTCTGGTGTCTTCTTTGAAATTCGAAATCTATTAAAGTTTCAGTTTCAAGATTTCTTTTCTTCATATTCGATAGTTTTCTGGATTTAGCTTTTTTATGTGGGTTCAACTTTTGGGCGTCGATTTTATCTCTCTTAATCCCTCCAAAAGTTTGAAACTTTAAAGCAGCGAAGTCGTAATCATTATCGTTAACATGAAAATCTTGAAGATCTCTTTTCTCGTAAGTATCTTCGTTATCACTTTTATCTTCGTTTAATCTGCGGCTTTTAATTCCTCCGAAAGTATGGTACTTTCCAACTCCAAAGTCCCAGTACTTTTTACCATGAATAGAAACTAATTGATTTTCTCTGGCTTTCTTAAAATTATTTTTCGATTCGTCGATACATTGGGAGACTTTTGTAACATCCGAGTCGCTTGATTCAATTGAATACATTCCAGAATCTTGATCGAGTGGACTTGATTCTTGGTTTATTTCTAGAGTTGATAGATTCCGATTTTCCAATTCAAATAAAGGATTTGTAATTATATCTTCTTCTTGAAAATTGATCATTTCGTTAAGAAATTCTTTTTTTCTTTCTGAGAGGCTCAGAAACTTATTAAGATTTCTTTGATGTTCTTGCAAAATTAACTGTCGTTTATGTATTTCCTCATCTGTATTTTCCACAGCTTCCATATTTTTATTATCTTCATTTAATTTTGAATTTTTTGTTTCAGGAGTGATTTCGATATTTTCAATTGTATTGAATTTTTCCTCGTTGCTTAGGTGAATCAAAGGATTAATAACAAATTGAGAACTGGAATTTGGACCGCGATAGCTGCACCTACGAAGGCTGCCCCTAAGTGAAGCCTCTTCGAATTTTTCAAGGCCGAAACTCACCTGAAGTTCAAAATCGCTTCCAGAATTTGAATGTTGAGATAATGAACTAGCTGGTCTGCTTCTATTTCCTCCTGATTTTGCCTGCTTATCTCCATTTGGTGTCTTGGCATCATTGATATAGTAATCTCTTCCAAACCTAGAGAATTATTTTTAATATTTAGACTTTTCATTTAGAGATGGCATTAAATTCAAACTCGCTAAATGTACTTTTACCTCTTCACATCGAGTTTCTTCGCTCCCAATAAAATTTGAAGAGGCTTTCCTGTCGTTTTTGGAACTTCAGTATTGTTCCTAAAAAATATATGATTTTGTTTTGCTTCTACTTTTAAAATATCTCATATTTAATGTTGAAGAAGTAATTACCCTGAAATTTCTGATCTTCTGGAATATTGTCGTTCCAGAAGTCGTTTTTGAATATTTTCCTCACTGTAAGGATTGTTTTCAATTGGTGCTGCATTTTCCCACTTTTTGTGCTCGCGTTCTGCGATAGTTCCTGGAAAATTGATTTGGAAAACATTATTGTACTGGTAGAAATAATATTTATTTATATTTATTATGGCCATGAACCGGTTTTTTTCAATGACAGATGAGTAATAAATAAAGTAGGCATTTAAAAATAAATCAATGATTCCTTTATTAGTTAATTGCAGAAAAATTAGACGAGGTTACCTGGTCGAGGTGGAGTGGCCAATTCAACTTCCTCGTCGACTTTTTTCTCTTCTACGTAAGTCTGATGAGAAGTCTTTTCACCTTCAACAAACGCCGCAGCCTCGCGGCACTTCCTACAAAGTGGAATCTTGAAATTAATTATGTTCCTGACATCCAAGACAAGCTCATTAAAGGTCAAACTTTAGTATAAATTAAAGTTAGAATCAAAAAACAACACTGAAATGAACTTCCAATTAAATTGGTAAGAAAATAGGTTGGGAAGAAAAACTATAATGTTGACATTTGTCAAGATTAAACAATTGAAAGGGACCTGGCTTGAAAAAATATAATCCTGCACTGATATTTATTTGAAATATATTTCAAACTTGCGATGCAGAAATTATTTCAGATTCAGAAATAAATAAATTTCTTTACAAAACTTTATGAAGGTTCATTAGCGAAATATTTTTTTCAGTCGACGCCAATGCATTTTTCATTCTAAGATTGTCGTTCCTGATATAACTTTTAATTACCGTTTACGTAGGTACTATCGTTTTAAATTGTGACCTTCTGTTTCAGTCTTTGCTAATTGTATTTTTCGCGAAAACAATCATTTATCTTCAAAAGGGGCCCTTTAAATATTAGAATTAAATAATTTCCTGAGACAAATATTTTTCTCTCATCATATAAAATTGAAGTTGAAATTTGATTCCATATTTTTGGAAATCCTACCTGAGACTTTCTGTAGAAGGTGGTGAGCTTTTTGGAATTGAAGGTGGCTTTTCATTTACGTGATCTGTTTCATCAACTCCCATTGGCCCATAAACGATCGTTAAACTATCCATGTGTTTTTGAGTTGCTGTATCATAATGTTCAGTATATTCACTTTCTTGCTGAATTTCATCTTCACCTAAAATAATCCCAGATATTTTATAATATTTTAGAATATAAAGATTTATTTTTTACAGGTTTAAAATCCTTGATTTTAAAACTGTAAATTATCTTCTCAGTAGGAATTCATTTGTGAATATTACCATCGACTTTATGATGTCCATTAGTCATCAGCAATTTTGATTTGCTGACGTCTTCTTCGAAGACTTTTTCTTTACAATCCTTGCTTTCAGATCCGCCAACCAATTTATTTATTTCCTTTCTTTCTTCTATGAGAGAATTTTCAGAAATCGTCAAATATGCTTTTGAATTTACTTTCAATTTTTCATTAACAGACTCTGATTTTTTAATTGTTTCAGAAATTTCTGATGATTTTTTATTAGATTCCTGTGTTTGAAAACCATTAGAAACTTCTTGGACTGCTTCAATTTTATCTTTTCTTTTCTGAGGAGAAATTGTCGTCGATATTTTTTCAACTTCATCTCTTTTAATTTTATTTTTTTCAATAGTCTCTCTTAATTTTATAGACTCCTTCTTTTTTGCAATTGAACTTACAGTTTCTTGCTTTTCTTGCTTTTTTTCGATTTCGACCTTCTGCTTTCGATTTTCTAAACTGGCATCAGGCTTTTGAGAATTTACCAGGATCTGAGAATCTTTTCTAATATCGGAATTTTCCAATTGAGTTGCTTCTAAATCTTTTTCAAACTCTGAAGTTTTAGGAACGACATTGCTAATTACGACTCTAATTTCCTGTTCAATTTCCTCATCAGATTGAACAGAACATTCGGAGAGGTCTGAAGTATCCTCGGCATCTTGATCGCCAATCAAGGCTCGGAATTCTGAACTTGCATTTGGAACCAACATAGAGACAGGTTCTGATCTAGCTTGAATTTTCCTTTTTTGGAAAAGCCAATTTTCCTCCCAGGATTCAACAGGAGTCACGAGATCCTGAAATGAATCTTCCAGGCTTTCATCTGATGAATCTTGAGATGCTGGACAAATGAAAACAATTAATATTCTATTTTCTTATTAATGAATTTAATTAATGAAATTAAAAATACTTACGATCGACGATGTCCATCCCGAATTCCGGAAATGGAACTCGTCGACTGTTTCGAAAATCGAGACCATTTTCACCTTCGTGATTCAGCTCTTCATCGGATGTGTAGGTCGTTGTCACTTCTTCTATTCGCTCTTCTATCTGAAATTATTATTATAAAAATTTTTCCAACTTGAAAATATATTGTAAAGTTCGAATTTTGAGGATAAAATCTATAAGAATTTAATTGTAGAGGCTCTTAATTCAAACCAACTAATATTTTTATATTTTTTAGGTGACATGGATAATGGACGACAGGAAAAACGGAAAGGCATAAGGAATTATGGGACGCTTCAGATCGAGGTTGTAGAGTCTTCAAGGACCTCCACTTTTTCTAGTCAATCTAGTCTAAAGTCTTCGAGCATTTCCTTCTCGAGAACGAGTCGAGCTTCTTCGGAAGAAAATTTAATTGCGGTAAGTCAGTACAGTTAAAAGAACGTTACTTCACTAATGCAACAATGTAACTTTCATTCCCATGACTTTTTATCAGCAAGTCTGATTTCCAGTTTCTAACAATTCTTGCGTGGCTTTAAACCACGAGTTCCATAAAAAAAATTAGACTTGAAAATACGAAAAAAACTCTAAAGAACGTCAGAGGAAAAAAAAATGAAATCGTTCAAAGTTGAATATAATTATAAATTCTTGAAATTCTACAAAATCAATTTGCAGACAATTGAAGTCCATCTGCAATCTCTGAAATGAATTATTATAATTACCGTGAGAGACAGAGGTTGTGACTGATTGAGATTTTGTTTGGCTTGATTGGCACTGCAGTCACTGCTGTATTCGTCCTGAGAAAGTGGTTCCAAACTACTACCATCTTGTCCTTTCTCGAGGCCAGTTTCGATTTCGCCTTCAATCAAGGAAAGAAAGTCGTTTAATTCACTTATTGTGCTACACTATCAGAATCAACTTATTCGTGTTTATGGAAATTCGATTAGCATTGATAAATTCAACTAGGAACGGTATATCTATATGCTCAGGTATGATTTACATTTGCCTTTAAGGACTTACAATTTGTAAACCTGGTCGAAGATTTTCCGCGAAGGACGTTGCTGTTTCCATCTACGTATTCATTCTGGAACTTTTCTATCACCTGGAAAAATGTATGAATTAACCAAATCTAGTATTAATCTGGAATTAATCTTGTTTTCTTTATAAATTCAGGGTGGCCACATGTCAGGGAAGTCAGGGAAGTCAGGGAAATGTCAGGGGAAAGAAAGATTGTCAGGGAAGTCAGGGAAAATAGAAATTAACATTTATGCTAACTATGTTACTTTTTTCGTATTACATATATAGCTTTTATAGTTTATTCAACAGATTTTAGAAGCTTTCCAAGGATTTTCAAGGATTATAAAGAATTTCCAGGCATTCTTTGACATTATCTGGATTTCTAATGATTTTCAATAATTTTAAGGGATTTTAAAAGGTTTCTAGGAATTTAAAAGGATTTCATGAAATTTTAAGAGATTTTTAAGAAAGTTTAGGGAATTCAAAGGATTTTAAGGTATTTTAAAGTTCCTTGTGGAATTTTAAATGATTTTAAACAGTTTTTAAAAATTTTAAGAAAATTTAATTTTTTTTTAAAGTGATTTTAAAGGATTACAATGTTTTTCATGGAATTTTTAAGGAATTTCAAGAGTTTTTCAAAAATTTGAAGAGATTTTTACATATTTTAAGGGATTTCAAAGTTTTTCGTGGAATTGTAAAGAATTTTAAGAAGCTTGTAAGAATTTTAAGAAATTTTGACGTTTTCAAAATGATTTTAAGGATTTTAAATATTTCTCATGGAATTTAAAAAAATTTCAAAAGTTATTTTTGATTTTTAAAAGATTTTGTGAAATTTTAAAGGATTTCATAGAATTTTAAAAGATTTCATGTAGTTTATGAGATTTTATGGAATTTTAAATATTGCAGTGTAATTTTAAGGAATTTAAAAATGTTTCAATAGATTTTTAAAAGATTTTCTAGGATTTTGAAGGATTATAAAGAACTTTCAGACATTCCTTGACATTCTCTGGGTTTCTAATACTTTCAACAGATTTACAATAATTTTAAGGGATTTAAAAATATTTCTAGGAATTTAAAGGAATTACAGGAGATTTTACCGATATTTGAAAGATTTCGTGGAATTTAAAAGAATTTCATGAAATTTTAAGAGATTTTTAAGAGTGTTTAGAGAATCCAAAGAATTTTAAGGTATTTTATAGTTCCTTGTGGAATTTTAAATAATTTTAAACAGCTTTTAAAAATTTTAAGAAAATTCAATTTTTTTTTTAAGTGTTTTTAAAGGATTACAATGTTTTTCATGGAATTTTTAAGGAATTTCAAAGGTTTTTAAAATTTTAAAGAGATTTTTACGTATTTTAAGGAATTTTCAAGTTTTTCGTGGAATTGTAAAGGATTTTAAGAAGCTTGTAAGAATTTTAGGAAATTTTTACATTTTTAAAATGATTTTAAAGAATTTATGAGATTTTATAGGATTTTAAACATTGCAATGTAATTTTAACGAATTTAAAAAGACGTTTCTAGGAATTTCAAGAAATTTTAAGAGATTTGAAAGGTTGTCGGGAATTTCAGAGATTTTAACGGATTTTAAGTGATTTGAAGTGATTTGATAGGATTTTAAAGTTTGTCGTGGAATTTTAATAAAAGGATTTTAAGAGATTTTATATATTTTTAAAAGATTCCATAGAATTTTAGGGAATTTAAAAAGATTTCATTGAGTTTCAAAACATTTAAAGTTATCTTCCCGAGTAGAAATTTTTCTGTGGCCCTGATCGGGCCCAGATTGGGAAATCTGGCCCCGATCGGGTCCAGATCGGGGGATTTCAGACCGAGGATTAAACACACGGCCCGACCAGGCCCAGACCTGGCAAAACCTGGCCCGATCAGGGCCTGATCGGGCCGGGCGTTTCTGTCAGGGAAATTTGTCTTAAAGTCAGGGAAAAGTCAGGGAAATGTCAGGGAAATTGAAAAATTGAATCTTGTGGCCACCCTGAAATTTTAAATTCCTAAAATTGATATATTTGAAGCATTTCTTACCTTGTTGAGTATGGCAGTTGCGAGAAGATCTTCGTAACTTCGATCTGACATACTCTGATCCTTTTCTTTTCCGGATTCGGAATTTCTCAATCCTGGCAATTTTCTAGCTTCCTCCACGGCACGTTCAACGAGTTCCTTGAGTGCCGTGTGAGCCATATTTGTAGTACTCGTTGCGGTTTTGTCTAAAAAAAATCAGATTTTATTTAATTGATTTATAAATATTTCAGTTCGGGAATATTAAATTTAGTTATTCATTAAACTAAATTTCTAAGTATTTCCAATTTGACCGAATAAAAAATCAATCACCTCCAATTTTCTGCTACAATCTACAATTTTCTATCTTTTGATCATTAACTTAAAGTGACCTGATTATAACTTCACGGGCTGTTAGTTAAACAAGCGTCAAATGACTACTAAAGGTAAAATAAGAAATTGCAAGGGAGAATATAAATCTAAGATAACCAGAGCAGGAATTTTAAGCCACACTTTCTTTCAACGAGTGCCAACTTGCCGATTATGGGAAACGTGACATTTCTACTGATAATTCACTAGTAATTTCTCTTTCATGTTCAGTCTTCTTTTCTCTAGCTTGTCAACTCGGTGAAATTGAAGAAATCCAAGATTAGATGAAAGTATATTTGGTTTTTTAAAATGAAAAAATTTTTTTGAAATCCTGGAGAGCGTTAACCCGGTATTGAATAACTCGTTTTTAAGTAGAGAATGCAACCTACTACTTTTATCTTCAAAGTGAAGGTGAAGGTCACTCGTGACGATCTTCCAGTTCGTACAGAAATTATGGAAAAAAGAATGTCGAATTATGGCGAAAAAGGACGTGAGTGGCCAATATTTTAAAAAGTATTGATTTTGTTTCAATTTAGAATAGAAATTTTTTTATCCAGCGTAAAAAACCGGAATTATTTTCTATAAATTTGTATGGGATTACGAGATAGACCAATGAATAAGTAGTAAGCTGCTGCTCAGCAGCTACTGTTTTATAATGTACTTTTCTCCATGTAAAAACATAAAACATGTTAACCACTTCATCGCGAAAGTTTCGATCGAATAGTGTACCGCGACTATACCAACAACACAACATAAGACCAGATCCAGTCGAACAAGATGTAAACCTGGACAATTCACGTATCTTAGTGGGCTTTCTAATGGTGATTTTCCAAAAGTTGAAGGTCACCTAATGACCTTCTCCTAAGATGGTAGCAATGATGATCTTACATGAAATGAAAATAAAGTCAATGAAAATTTAAAAACTTTTAAAGTGATAAATTGTAAATTTTGACTGTAGACAACTTGGTTTCAAGAGAGGAAGGAAGGACTTAGTTTCGAAGGACCCCAAGTTTTTGGGACTAAAGATGAGTTGCATAAACGACCTGAAACCTGTTTGGTGTAAAATTAGCGGAGGAGCCCCGAACGAAAAAGGGCGCTAAACGTTTCCCACGACTTTGTGGAACCATTTTTGCTATGGAATAGATTCTAGATTCTATACGACTCACAGAACGTTTATAATGTTGATAAAGTTCCTTAATCTCGGGGAATTATTCCTTTCTCATTATCAAGATCCACGCTAATTGCTTTAGCTGCTTAATTAATGTTGCGAATCGATACACATGTTTGGAAGACAGTTATATAAAGATTAATGCAAGTTTCGAAGAACGAATATTTTGAACAGAATGAACATATAATAAATAATTTACATTTTTCTTAAATTCAAATAATCTTTTTTATTTTTTAAAATAAATCTGCGCTTTGCGACGAACATAAACATGTTACTTTTAGTTAACCGGGAAAATTGAAAAACTTGACTGGAGAAAATCGGGAAATGACTACTTGAACTGTGAAAAGTAATGATGAACAATAGCATATCCTATTACAGGGTGGTCACATGTCAGGGAAGTCAGGGAAATGTCTGGGAAAAAAAAGTTTGTCAGGGAAGTCAGGGAAATGTCAGGGAAATGCGAGAAGTTGTCAGGGAAAATAGAAATTGACATTTATGCTAACTACGTTATTTTTATTACATATATACTTTTTATAGTTTATTTAACAAATTTTAGAAACTATCCAAGGATTTTGAAGGATTATAAATAATTTCCAGGTATTCTTTCAGATTTTCTAGGCTTCTAAGGATTTCAAGACATTTTCAACAATTTTAAAGTATTTTAAGAGGTTTCTAGGAATTTAAAGTGATTATAAGAGATTTGTATAATATTTAAAAGATTTAGTTGAATTTTAAAGAACTTCATGAAGTTTTAAGAGATTTTTAAGGAAGTTTAGAGAATTCAAAGAATTTTAAGGAATTTTAAAGTTCCTTGAGGAATTTTAAAAGACTTCACGAGATTTTTATGATTTTTTAAAGATTAGGTGGAATTTTAAAAATTTTTCCAAAATTTTAAAAGATTTTTAAGATTGTTCTAAGGAATTTTAAAGTTTTTCTTGGAATTATAAAGGATTTTAAGAAACTTATAAGATTTTAAAGAGATTTTAAGGGATTATAAATATTCCCGTGGAATTTAAAAAGATTTTAAAAGGTTTGTAAGAATTTTAAAAAATTTCGAATATTTTAAAGTTTTTAAGGAATTTAAATTTTCTTCATGGAATTTTAAAGAATTTCACAAAATTTTTATGATTTATAAAAGATTTTGTAGAAGTTTACGGAATTTCAAGAGGTTTTCAAGAATTTTAAGAGATCTTTATACGTATTTTAAGGGATTTTAAAGTTTTTCGTGGAATTCTAAAGGATTTTAAGAAGCTTGTAAAAACTTTAAGTAATTTTTACATTTGCAAAATGATTGTAAGGAATTTTAATAGTACTCATACAATTTAAAAAAAATTAAAGTAATTTTTGATTCTTAAAAGATTTTATGAGATTTTTTATTTCAAGAGTTTTTTTTAGAGACAGTGGAATTTTAAGAAATTTAAAGATGTTTCTAGGATTTTAAAAATATTTCAACAAATTTTAAAAAATTTTAATAGGTAAGGGATTTCAATAGATTTCCAATAATTTTAAGAAATTTTAATGCATTTTAAGGGGTTTTAAAGTTCCTCGTGGAATTAAAAAATTTTTCAAGAAATTCTGAAATTATTTCATGAAATTTTAAAGGATTACAAGAAATTTTAAGATTTAAGAGATTTTTAGGAATTTGAAAATATTTTGAAGTTTTTGGTGGAATTTAAAGTATTTCAAATGATTTTGATGAATTTTAAAAAGAGTAGTGAAAATTGAAGGGATTTCATGAAATAGTAATAAATTTGACGGGATTTCGTTGAATTCTAAGACATTTCTAGAAAATTCAAGAAACTTCAATGAATTTTAAGATATTTCCAAGGTTATAAATTTTAGGGATTTGTACGAATTTGAAGTGATTTTACATTTCAAAAGATTTAAAGTGATATTATATGAAATTTTTGAAAAATTTCAATATTATTTTTATTGAAAATTCGTACGCATTTTTAATATACTTTTGTCAGGGAAATTTGTCTGAAAGTCAGGGAAAAGTCATGGAAATGTCAGGGAAATTGAAAAATTGAATCTTGTGGCCACCCTGTACTAGCAAACCAAGAGACGCGATACTCGCGCATTGTTTTATTTTTCTTCTTACAATTTCATTCAAAGTCATTCCAAATCCAATCAGATTTGAAACTATAATCTTTTTGAGATTTTCGAGACATTTTTCGAGAGGAATTTCGTAGAATTTTATGGAATTTTAAGATATTTCGTGAAATTCTAAAGGAATTCATGCAATTTTAAGAGACTTTTAAGAATTCTAAGAGATTTTAAGAGGTTTCTGAAAATTTTTAAAGCTTTCTACTTTAAGCGATTTCAAGAGGTTTGTAAGAGTTTTATGGGGTTTTAAGAAATTTTATGAGATTTATAATAATTTTAAGTGATTTCAAGAGACTTTTCTGATATTTCAAAGATTTTGTAAGAATTTTAAAGGGTTTCATGGAATTTGATAAAAGATTTCTAATAGTTTTAGCAGATTTTAAAGATATAAAAGGATTTTAAATGTTACCGTAAAATTTCAAGAATTTTCTGGGAATTTTAAGAGATTTTAATGTTTGTCATCCAATTTTATATGGAGAGATTTCAAAATATTTTTAAGGGCTTTCAAGAAAGTTGATTTTTGAAAGATATTGTGGAATTTTTTAGATTTTATGGATTTTTATGGGATTTCTAATAATTTTAAAAGATTTCAAGAGATTTTTTTAATTTTTAAAAGATTTTGTAGAATCGTTAACGATTTCGTGGAATTTGACAAGATTTCTAATCTAAAAATTCTAGGATTTTTTTAGAGATTTTTATGAATTTTAACGTGGATTTGAGATTTATGAGTTTGAAAATTTTTGTGGAATTTTAAGGGATTTCATGGAATTTGAAGATATTTCTAATACCTTTAATGGATTTTAAAAGATATAAAAGGGATTTTAATTATTATCATAGAATTTAAAAGAATTTTAACATAGATTTTAAGAGATTGATGATTTTGAAGGTTTTTCTGAATTTTTAAGTATTTTCAAGTAATTATTCTAATTTCTAAAAGAATTTGTAAAATTTTTAAGGATTTCATGGAATTTGATGAAATTTCAAGAGATTAATGATTTTGAAGGTTTTCGTGAATTTTTAAGAATTTCGAAGCAAATGCGCGCGCGCTCGTTCTTGTATGGATAAATAATATATAATAAACTCTATAATATGTTGGATTTGTTGATTTAATATGCTAAGTTCATAATAGTAAATGTATGATGAAGCATTAAAGTGTGTTTTTACTTTCCTGGAAAATCAGGGATTTAGCCTTGAAAAACCGGGAAAACGCCTGGAATTTGAATCGGTTGAGTCAGTAGACACCCTGGTTAACCGGGAAAATTGAAAAACTTGACTGGAGAAAATCGGGAAATGACTACTTGAACTGTGAAAAGCAATGATGAACAATAGCATATCCTATTATCACTTTTGAGATTGGGTTCTTAACCCAGGATTGCTCTACTGAGCATTCTTCACAATTCAAGAAGAATTTCCCGCTTACGACAGGAAAAGTGAGCGATACAATATTTCCAAGGTTTCAAAAGTTCGAAGCATTTGAATTTAAATTGAAGTTTTTAGATATCTAACATTGAGCGTGTTGAACTGTAATTTTATTAAATTGGAATACGATTTCTCGCCTCCTTAACCGACTTAATTAAATGAGCTCGACAAATTTCATTCTTATTGTGCACAACTGAGCGTAAAAACGGTAAAAACACGTGAGACCGACTCCCATGACTTGCATGGCGTTTTTCAACATTTTTTTTTTTTTTTCTGAAAATTTTTACTTGGCGAGAAAAGAATTTCTCGACGTATAATTAATCGTGGAAGAGTTCAGTTTATTATAGTTATGCAAGGTGTACGCATTTCCTTTTTCTCTTTCTCTTTCCTCATTGCTTATTTGCCTCTTTGCCTTCGAACGTAAAATAGCACGGTGGACTGTAATTTAACACTTGCTGAAGACTCAGAATAATTGAGATGGAACTTTATAGAATTGACGATGCATATACAAGCAGTAAATCGAAACTTGAAAGAAATTTGAAGCTTGAAGAAAAAATTTAGCTTTGGAGCAATTTTATGTATTACAAAGCAGAGTGAACAATGGAGTCGAAATTCGCTGAATTATTTAAATCTATTTCATTGCAGACACTTCGTAATTCGTAATTTTAAGGTATTGTGCAATTGTCTAATGAATTGATAGTAATTATCGAAGTTCCTCTGTTAAATGCTTGACTGCTCCTATTGTTCGAAGTTTAATTTAACGGTCTGTAGATTGGTTTTCCAGAGAGTTAAAATTCGGTGAAAAGTAGACTTCTCTGACAATTATTTTAAAAATTTTTGCCTTATAACTTTTTTCTCTAAATTTCTTTACAAACTGTTATCATTTCCTTTCTTTTATTGTAAAAAAAAAACTCGAACGGAATGATATAAATTCTCCTTTTCATTGCAAGAGAAGTGTAATACCATGCAGTAGTTTATATTGTAAAGTTAGATAGTAACAGTAAAAAAAATGTATTAACACAATCTTTCTAAAACCGGGAGCAATAAAACGTGATCCATAGTTCACTATAAAGTTTATAGATCAAAGGCAGGTTAACGGAAGCCTTGAAAATAAACCGTTGCAACAACAGTAGTTTCCATTTGTCGTTTTCAGGATGAAATTTATTTTATAGTTGGTGATTAGGCTTTAAAAATGTGCTAGAACAATTGAAACTAGGAGAATGAAAACTCGTCAAAGTTTATTTGAAGTTGGCCCCTAAATTATAAGTAACTAAACTTGATTTAAGGGACAACTTCAACAATGCTTTAATGAGTTGATATTCTCATTCTAGCGTTATAAAGTTGAGGATATAATCATGAGTTTCGCTATAACGCGCATAAATGATACCCAGGTCATGTTCTAACAACCTAACACAAGGATAATTAATGGCTAGAAGCCAGGACGATAAATTAATGTTATCGGTTCGCTACGACAAGACCTTGTATTAAAACTTATAAAACTTTAAGTATGAATTTTAATAATTAATAGAATTTTCAACTGCATTAAGGAAAACTTTGTTGCAAGAATTTTTATTCAATTTTTCAATTGGGAAGATTTTAATTTAATATTGTAATAATGAACTAGAACATTTTTTACGGATTGGGTAATTAAAATTTTAAATTGGGATTATCAAATTACCATCTTCTCTCGAGACGAATAAGTAGATAAAGTAGACGATGATTAGGCCCCCAATCACCGTCAACATTTCCTCCAATAGTTGCACAAACATTTATTTCACATAAACAATTATTCGCATTATTCGTATAATTGAACTTTAATCACTTCCAATCGTTTTTTTTTTTTATTTCCACGTCATTTCTTTTTTTATTATCTCTTTCGCAATGGGTGAGCCATTATCTCATTTTTCACTGTAAACACTTCACTATCAGGTGTGTGATTTCTGATTTAAGAGGAAATTTTTATCATGATTAATTACGATTGATGAATTCGATATTTAGAAGTATTTTTTCGGTATATATCCTGTAATAAAAAAATTTTTTCTTATTTCAAAAAAGTTTAGCTGTTACATAGTTCCAATTTATTTTTGAATGTATTAATTTTAGATTTCCATTATTTATATAATAAATAATAATTTTACAATAATTTAGATCACGCTGCTAATTCAAATTATATTTTTACATTTTTATTTTACTTTACTGTATAAAATAGTATGCATTCCATTCCATTAAATTTCTCCCCGGATTAAAATGTTTTTTTTTCTTTTTTTTAAAAAAGATAAACACCTGACCATTAACTATCCGCTTAATATTTTAGGCATTCTCGCAGGAAAAAAAAACAGCTTAAATTCTTAGCCCGAGGACTTATGTTTTAATAAGTTTTTCGGTGCCGAAACAAGAAAGTCAATTAGCAATTCCGGTCACGCTTATCTTCCGCGCTACGACAGGAAAGTGGCTCTTCGATGGATTTTCCACGACTAAAGCCGATTTGCATGTGGCACATTGAAAGTACCGTATCGGGACGAAATGAGTCGTAAATGATGCTGCGGGCTGTAATTAAATAACGAAAGTTAAATTGCTGATTAGGATACCACTATGTTTATTTTAAAGAAAGATTTCTTTTTTTCTTTCCGAGAAAAACTATTACACCAACTAAGCCGAAAAATGGTTGATTTATGACAATTAATGTTGGTAATATAATTTTGCAGAAAAATCAATAATTAATTCGTTCATTCACTTAAAGTTCTTGATTTTATCCGATTTGTATTTCCGATACTATCCTCTGACCATTTTATAATTAATAGCTTTTTTCCTTCTTCTGGTCGTAAAGGTTATACCATTAAATTTACGTATTTACGATTCTGAATATCTCATTATTATCGAATAGTTTCCTTGTATAATTTTACGCTAATCCTGATTTTTTTATATAGCTTTTTGTAACAGTTTCTTTGACCTTTTTTTTCAAGATTTTTTTTTGTCGATATTTTAACAAATATTGTAACTACAAATTCTGGAACTGTAATTTTACAATCAATCATTTTTAATTTCGTTTTCGTAACAAATTTAATCAACTTTGAATTAAAGTTAGCATTAATTTTGTTGCCTAAATGAGTTACCTAAATTAAATAAAAATCTACTTTACTCTCTCAATCCCAATTTATAAGAAATTATAAGTTACTAACGAAATATTTCCGATTTGTTTACTAATTCACTTTAGCAAGCATTTTTACTTTCAATTAGTGAGCCTTACTAAATGAATTAGTAATTTTTTCTTTGAGTTAGTAATTTTCAACTAACTGATAGCAAAAAGTCTAGCTAAAGTAAAATAGTAAACGAATCAAAACGATTTTCTGTCATTGTCGAGATCTTACGCAAGTTATGGACTTTATAATTTAGCAAGTTCAAGATTATACCGTTTTATAAGAGATATAGGCATTGTTTATTGTTCTAAAAATAACTTCATTTTTGTCTCATTACAATACACAATTTTTTTGTGCCCATATTTTTTCCACTGAATGTCTCGTAATTTTGTTTGACTTTTTTTTTATCTTCAGATATTAATATAAATTATTTTTATTAATCTTTTGATTTCCAGAATGTTCACCTATTATTTATATTATGCGATGTACTGCGCGCCTCCCGTGCGAACTTGTCACGTTTTTCGCGCCCGCTTTAATTTGAAATTGCATTTTTTTTTTAACTGAATAAGTCACTTTTTCGATTTTTTTCGATAATTCACGGAAAGACGCAAAACATGTTATCACACATGCTCTTCAGGTCGCGACTGAGCATGGAAAAGGCAAGTTGATATGTGAACGACGTACCCCACATACGTTACTACGACTTCTTTAAGTGGGGATACTTTTGCGTCCGATCTTACCTGTTTTCATTCTAAACTCAACCGACGACCAGACTTCTGAATAACGCCCTTTCTGGTACACGACCTTGAACTTTTCACTCCATTTCATTCATTAAATTGAATGAAATGGAGTTGGAATTGAAATGGAATTTGGAATTGAATTCCAAATAATTTAGCATATCTTTTATCGATCCATTAGCGAAATTCAACTGAAACTTTAGTAAATTTTTAGTAATTTGCTCAAAGAAAGAGTCATCAATGTTTCCAATCCAAAGCGAGTGTCTATTCATTCAATTTTTCCTTACAAATTTCATTTTTCTGTCAATATGAAGTCTTTAAAAATCTAAACTTATCTAGTCAGACTTTTTACATTCTCATTAGAGAATTTAATTTCAAAATTAAATGTTTTTAATATCAGAAAGCTTTAAATACACTGAAAAATCTGTTTTGAGAGAACAACAAAATGTTTGGTTGTCATACAGTCAACAAAAGTTTTTTAATGTTTTTGTTGGGAAAAAAAATGTTTTACAAATATGAGAGATTACCAATTATCAATTTTCATATATTTTGTAATGTGGTCCATTTTTTATAAGAAAACCGTAATGATAATAGAAAAAAGATAAAAAATAAATTACACTTTTTTATCTTAAAAAAATTTTATATATATATAATATATATATATATTCAGTCTCGTGTCTATAAATGTACAAACAGACGTTTCAAATCTTATTGTGCAAACTAAAGTCAACTTAGTATATAACTATTTATCAAAGTCTTCACCTTATCTTCTATTAGTTTCTCGTCTCAATTCATAATGGCTTCTACGTCATATTTTATCAGATGTTCAACTGTGTTCTAAAATCTTCAATTAAAATCTCTCATTACCTGTTTCCAATAATTTTAACCAAGAGAAATGGAATTTACTTAATTTGAAACGTAATTGAAATAATTCTCTAAAGTAAAATAAAAATGAGTCATTAGAATTCGTTTCAATGATATTTGTATGAAATAATTGCAATTAATAACTCTGTTGATCCACTCCCTAAATTTGAAACAGTAAAAACTCACTGATTCACAGTAAAATTTCACTGTTTCCAGTAAGTATTACTGTTTTATCAGTTCCAAAAACTGTTCACTTTAGTACTTTTTTACTAATTCCCAGTAAACTCCACTGACAAATCAGTAAAGTTTACTGTCTTATCAGTTATCACAAAATGCACTGTTTCAATCAGTGGTATTTTTACTGTTTCAAATTTAGGGAGCATTTTTAAAAATATAAATATCTTTAAAAGAAGGAACACAAAGTCTAGAAAATAATATATTCTTAAATGGATTAATTTATTGCGGTTGCAGGAAGCCGTTGCGTCAACGTGAGACAACTATCCGACGGTTTTTTTTTTCTTTAACATTTATCGATTTTGACCTCGTTTAAAAAAGTATACGTAGTACCTCGGTTCGTGTACTTTGGTGTAGTTTGCGCAGTATTCTGATAAGAGTTGTGCGTTTCTTAACTGTGTTCGAGTTTACAATGCACGATAATGAGAATAACAGCCTTAGGTATGGTTTTGTCTCGTAACCATAGAAAATCAATTATCAACATTACTTGAAAGATTATTTCCCCTTTTGTCTACATGCCGCTTGTTCCATATTTCAATATAAACTCAATCACATCAAGTCATTTCAAAACATCAAATCATTCGCAGTAGATTTTTTTTTCGACGATTTTTTGAACTTTTCAATTGAATTTTAATCTATTCATTTTTACAAAAACATGCTCTGTATATTATCGTTAAAGACTTGCTACTTTGACGATAAATATAAGTTATTGCAGATTACATTCTGGTTTTACAAAGTAAGTAGCACATAAAAACTGCTACATATTCAAAGTCCTCATTGAAATTCATCTAAGCCTGTACTTTTTCCCTCCATTTTTCATTTTGAGAAATAGGTTTTTATAAAATCAGAGACTTTGATTCATAATAAAATCGTTTTTAGAATATGAATGACGTATTCGAGACGGTGATATTGCAAAATTAGCGGTTTAAAAGCACATGATTCATGTTGCAATTAACTCTATTGTCATGTAGATTAAAAAAATATACTTTTTGAGAATGCGGTATGAATACAAATTTCTCAGCATGGGTTGTTTCTTAAACTTTTGAATAGATTCGATAATAGATACAGTTTTCTAATTTGAAATTGTAGTCTTAAAGTATTTCGAGTTTAAAGTGTTAAATTTGGAAACGTTTAAACGTTTCCAAATTTCAAATTTGTCAGTTTCCAATTTTTAGAGCTTTTTATCTTGAATTCACAGGGTGGCCACATGTCAGGGAAGTCAGGGAAATATCAGGGAAAAAAAAATTTGTCATGGAAGTCAGGGACATGTCAGGGAAACGTGAGTAGTTGTCAGGGAAAATAGAAATTGACATTTATGCTAATTATATTATTTTTTTCGTATTACGTATAATTTTATAGTTTATTTAACAGATTTTAGAAACATTCCAAAGATTTCGAAGGATTATAAAGAATTTCCAGGCATTCTTTGAGATTCTTTGGGTTTCTAATGATTTCAAGAGATTTTCCATAATTTTAAAAGATTTTAAGAGGTTTCTAGGAATTTAAAGGAATTACAAGAGATTTGTATAATATTAAAAAAATTTAGTGTAATTTTAAAAGAATTCACGAAATTTTAAGAGATTTTTGAGAAAGTTTGGAGAATTCAAAGAATTTTAAAAAGCTTGTAAGAATTTTAAGAAATTTTGAGTTTTTAAAGTAATTTTAAAAGATTTTCATGTTCCTCGTGGAAATTTAAAGGATTTCATGAGATTTTTTATGATTTTTAAAAGATTTTGTGAAATTTTACAGAAAAGAAAAGAATTTTAAGGAATTTTAAAGTTCTTTGTGGAAGTTTAAAGGATTTTAAAAAGCTTGTAAAAATTTTAAGAGATTTTGATTTTTTAAAGTAATTTTAGAAGATTTTAATGTTTCTCGTGGAATTTTAAAGGATTTCATGAGATTTTTATGATTTTTAAAACATTTTGTGAAGTTTTACAAAATTTTAAGAGATTTTTACGTATTTTAAAAGATTTAATAGTTTTTCATGGAATTATAAAGGATTTTAAGAAATTTTAAGGGATTATAAAATATTCTCGTGTAATTTTAAAGAATTTTAAGAAATTTTTATTTTTTAACAGTGATTTTAAGGGATTTTATTGAAATTTTGAAGAATCTCACAAGATTTTTATGATTTATAAAAGATTTTGTAGAATTTTATGGAATTTCAAGATGTTTTCAAGAATTTTAAGAGATCTTTACATATTTTAAGAGATTTTAAAGTTTTTCGTCGAATTATGA
>CAJFCP010025581.1:61351-82858 GCA_904066005.1 Synergus itoensis
AATTCTACAAAATCTTTTATAAATCATAAAAATCTTGTGAGATTTTTATGATTTATAAAAGATTTTGTAGAATTTTATGGAATTTCAAGATGTTTTCAAGAATTTTAAGAGATCTTTACATATTTTAAGAGATTTTAAAGTTTTTCGTCGAATTATGAAGAATTTTAAGAAGCTTGTAAAAATTAAAAAAAATGTTGACATTTTTAAAATGATTTTAAAGATATTAAATATTTTTCGTGGAATTAAAAACAAATTTCAAAAATTATTTTTTATTTTTAAAGGATTTTGTGAGGTTTTTGCTTCCAAGAATTTTTATTTAGAGATTTTAATGTATTTTAGGGAATTTCAAAGTTCCTTATTGAATTTTAAAGGATTTCACAAGATTTTTATGATTCGTAAGAGATTTTGTGAAATTTTAAATGATTTCGTGGAATTTTAATAGATTTTAAAGAATTTATGACATTTTATAGGATTTTAAAAATTATAGTTAAATTTTAAGAAATTTAAATATATTTCTAGAAATTTCAAAAGGTTTCAGCGAATTTTAAGGGATTTCAATAAGTTTCCAATAATTTTAAGAGATTTTGACGCATTCTAAGAGATATTAAAGTTCCTCGTGGAATTTTGAAATATTTCAAGAGATTTTAAATAGATTTTGTGGAATTTTGAAGGATTGTAGGAATTTTTGAGATATTTTTATGAATTTTAAAAGATTTTGAAGTTTTTTGAGTAATTTAAAGGATTTGAAATGATTTTAAGGAAAATTTTAAATCAATTAGTGAAAATTTAAGGGTTTTCATGAAATATTAACAAATTTGAAGGGATTTCGTCGAATTTTAAGATTTTTCTAGAAATTTCAAGAAATTTCAATGAATTTTAAGAGATTTCCAAGGTTGTCATAAATTTGAGAGATTTTCACCAATTTCAAGTCGTTTGAAGTGATTTTAATTTTCAAAAGATGTAAAGTGATATTATACGAAATTTCTGAAAAATTTCAATAGTATTTTTACTGAAAATTTGTTCGCGTTTTGATACTCTTATGTCAGGGAAATGTCAGGGAAATGAAAAAATTGAATCCTGTGGCCACTCTGATTCAGTTATTGAATTTACTTTTTCTACTCCCTAAATTTGAAACAGTAAAGATACTACTGATTGAAACAGTGCATTTTGTAATAACTGGTAAGACAGTAAACTTTACTGATTTGTCAGTGGAGTTTACTGGGAATTAGTAAAAAAGTACTAAAGTGAACAGTTTTTGGAAAAATAACTGTTAATTCAGTAATTCGTACTGGAGAAACAGTAAAAATATGTTGCGCAAGGAGAATTTTAAATTCGTGCATTGTTCCAACTTTTTTCTAGACATTCTTACCTGTTCACTGGAATTTCAGTGAAAAATTACTGATTGCCAGTAAAGACTTACTGGATATACTTCAGAACAAATCTACTGGAACTAACAGTAAAAAAAAGTACTGGTTTATCCAGTTGAATTTGTCTTACTGATAAAACAGTAATACTTACTGGCGCATACAGTTGCTTTTTACTGATTTACAGTGGAAGCCTAGAGACTGTCGGAAACAGTGAAATTTTACTGTGAATCAGTGAGTTTTTACTGTTTCAAATTCAGGGAGTAGATATTTAAAAATCAAAGAGTGTCACTAATGATTCTTCAGTATAATTTTTAAATAATACTGACTATACAATGATGCATAAAATAATGATGTCTTGTTGCAATTTTCAGTGAGGAAAAACTCAATTTTCCTACAGAAAATTGCAATAAGTAAAACTAATTTCTTCAATATCCGTTTTCGTGACGGAACGTGGACAATTGGTCTTGCGAGGGAAGGTCGTTCTCAAACAAAATTGCCCCTAGTGTATAGTAGACGACGAGAAGAAGTACTGCAATTACCATTTCTGTGTCAGTTATATAAGACTGATGTACAACATTCTACACGCATACAAATTGTAAATATCTTACAAAAGTAAACATAGAAATGATCAATCTTTCGCTAGTTAGGAATAAATTAAAGATATTAAGCTCTTCGTCGCTTCTGACGTACATCGACGAAGGGAAAAAAGAGTAAATAGGAAAAAAGCGTGAAAAGAAAGAAGCTCGTTAGAGTCACAGTAATTATGATGGATATTGTACGTACATATATTGAGTCTCTTGAATACATATATATTTAGAGGAAGGATGTAGTGCAGAATTTAATGATAGTCGATATAATATTTGATGATAGATTAAAGAGAATAAAGTGATAGATTAAAGAGATTAAAGTGATTTCTCTTCAAAATTGGATTTCAAATTATGATGAATAATTATAAAGTATATATTTTTGTAGAAAAAAAACAGGTTTTAGTTAGATCGTCTTTTGGTGAAGTTTTTCTGATTGTGAGTGCATTTTTCAAAGTTAAAAATAATTTTTGACCAAATAGTGTCGTTAAATTTTTTAAGTATTAAAAAATGAAAGAATTTTTAATCGTACTTACTTTGAGAAACTATCTCTAAAGAAACCACGAGTCTTGACAAGGCTCTCGTCAATAGGACAGAATATTTATCCATAAGCTGATCATCTGTTAATTTTGTTAGTATGATTTAGTTTTATAAAAATTATTTTAGTATCTGAAAAGTAGTTTTAGCATTGAATTTCCATTAGTAATGAAGAAACATTTGCCATGCAATACAATTAATCAGTATGGTATAATAAATCATTTATATACATATTAATTCTTATAAAAAAAATAGATTTTCTATAATATTTCCTATAATATAATATTTTCTATAATATAATACTTTCATTTAAACTTTGCAATTTTTCGCTTGAATAGTTATTATATTTTCTCAAGAGGTGGCAGCATTTACAAGTCCATCAAGTATGTACAGTAAGCGGTATAAATCTTTGTGAGAAAGTTTTTATTTATGATGAAAGCGACTAATAATTGTGTTCAAAATGTATAATGAAAATCCGCGGCGAAAAAATTCATAATTGGTAATATTCTAGAAAATCCTTTATCTCATATATCAAATTTTGAAATTTTCTTTTCTTTTTAAATTAGACTTTTTAAATTAAAGAAAGTAATCAATTTTGTAGAACTTACATGAAGGATGATTGTAGATTCGATCTACAGGTGAATTGTCCACATTTCCAACTAGACCTTCCACTATTTTTTCAACTATTTCTCGAACAGTTTCCACCGAATTTTCCTCCTGCTGGCCACCCGTAGCCAAATCCAATGTGTGATTAATCGCCGCATGTTGGGCTTCTGTAAATATATCAAAAATTATACATTATCTAAATTACTTTCTTTGATATTAAAAATGTCTTTTATTAATTTTTCTCAAGAAACTTCACTATATATTTTATAAAGTTCTGTTTTTCGATTACCGTGCCCCAATTATAAAATAACTGGAGCATTAATAACAAGAGCCATCGGGGAATTAAACAAGTTTAAATGGGAATTTAATACAGAAATAACTTTATACATTTGAAATTTAATCACAAATATTCCGCTTTGAATGATTTAAATTATTAATACGTTTTTTGCTAGGTCTACTAAAATATAGACTTTGTGCTTTGATATAAAAATATGTTTAATTTGTGAAAGTGAAAAAAGTTTAACTGGTTACTCTCGTTTTCTGTATCTATACTCTAGTTTCTAGTTTCGAATTCTTTTTTTCTCACTTATACTCACTCATTAAATAGCCGTATGAAAGTACGTATATATTTATCCCAGAGCAGTAAAATATTGACACTCAACGATTTCACTATTTCCTTTCTATTTAACGATTAATGTTTAATGATTTAGTCAAAAAAATTATAATTGCACTTCGAATCACTTCTGCTCTTGCATCAGTCTTTTCTTAATAGCTTTTACTGCATTTTTGTGTAAATATTAGAGGAATTCTGCGAATCTTAGAGAAATTTTCAATAAAATCCTTTTAAAAAAACGATTTTACGGGATTTGATGCGATTTTGTGAAGCTATTTTCAAATTAAAATTTAGGTGACTCAAAGGGACCAGCAAAAAATAACGAATACACGAATTGAAAAATAAAAATACCGAATGATAAAAGCCCGAATTTTCAAATTGGAAATTGAAGAACTTGGGGGATCTCAATAATTCGTTATTTTTATAATTCGTAAATTGTACCAATCGAGCATTTATAATTCGGTATTTTTATTTTTCATCAATTTATATATTCGATATTTATTTTTTCGGTACTTTCGTTTACTCCGGATTCAAAATTGGATATATTTTGCATGTCAAGTTAATTACATATGCGTTTCCAGAGTCCTAATATTATCAGGGTGGCCACATTTCAGGGAAGTCAGGGAAGTCAGGGAAATGTCAGGGGAAAAAAAGATTGTCAGGGAAATCAGGCAAATGTCAGGGAAATGCGACTAGCTGTCAGGGAAAATAGAAATTGAAATTCATGCTAACTATGTTACTTTTTCGTATTATACATATAGCTTTTATAGTTTATTCAACAGATTTTAGAAGCTTTCCAAGGATTTTCAAGGATTATGAGGAATTTCCAGGCATTCTTTGACATTATCTGGGTTCCTAATGATTTTCAATAATTTTAAGGGATTTTAAAAGGTTTCTAGGAATTTAAAAGTATTTCATGAAATTTTAAGAGATTTTTAAGAAAGTTTAGGGAATTCAAAGGATTTTAAGGTATTTTAAAGTTCCTTGTGGAATTTTAAATGATTTTAAACAGCTTCTAAAAATTTTTTTTAAATTTAGTTTTTTTTTTTAAAGTGATTTTAAAGGATTACAATGTTTTTCATGGAATTTTTAAGGAATTTCAATAGTTTTTCAAAAATTTGAAGAGACTTTTACATATTTTAAAGGATTTCAAAGTTTTTCGTGGAATTGTAAAAAATTTTAAGAAGCTTGTAAGAATTTTAAGAAATTTTGACGTTTTCAAAATGATTTCAAGGATTTTAAATATTTCTCATGGAATTGCAAAAAATTTCAAAAGTTATTTTTGATTTTTAAAAGATTTTGTGAAATTTTAAAGGATTTCATAGAATTTTAAAAGATTTTATGGAGTTTATGAGAGATTTTATGGGATTTTAAATATTACAGTGTAATTTTAAGGAGTTTAAAAATGTTTCAATAGATTTTTAAAAGATTTTCTAGGATTTTGAAGGATTATAAAGAAATTCCAGACATTCCTTGACATTCTCTGGGTTTCTAATACTTTCAACAGATTTACAATTATTTTAAGGGATTTTAAAAGATTTCTAGGAATTTAAAGGAATTACAAGAGATTTTACCGATATTTGAAAGATTTCGTGGAATTTAAAAGAATTTTAGGAAATTTTAAAGGATTTTTAAGAGTGTTTAGAGAATCCAAAGAATTTTAAGGTATTTTGAAGTTTCTTGTGGAATTTTAAATGATTTTAAACAGCTTTTAAAATTTTTTTTTAAATTTAGTTTTTTTTAAAGTGATTTTAAAGGATTACAATGTTTTTCATGGAATTTTTAAGGAATTTCAAAGGTTTTTAAAATTTTAAAGAGATTTTTTTCGTGGAATTGTAAAGGATTTTAAGAAGCTTGTAAGAATTTTAGGAAATTTTGGCATGGAATTTATGAGATTTTATAGGATTTTAAATATTGCAGTGTAATTTTAACGAATTTAAAGATGTTTCTAGGAATTTCAAGAAATTTTAAGGAATTTTAAGAGATTTGAAAGGTTTTCGGGAATTTTAGAGATTTTAACGGATTTTAAGTGATTTGAAGTGATTTGATAGGATTTTAAAGTTTGTCGTGGAATTTTTGAGGTTTTGCCAGGTCTGGGCCTGGTCGGGCCGTGTGTTTCATCCTCGGTCTGAAATCCCCCGATCTGGACCCGATCGGGGCCGGATTCCCCAATCTGGGCCCGATCAGGGCCACAGAAAAATTTCTACTCGGGAAGATAACTTTAAATGTTTTGAAACTCAATGAAATCTTTTTAAGTACCCTAAAATTCTACGGAATCTTTTAAAAATACATAAAATCTCTTAAAATTCTTTTATTAAAATTCCACGACAAAATTTAAAATCCTATCAAATCGATTTGATAGGATTTTAAATTTTGTCGTGGAATTTTAATAAAAGGATTTTAAGAGATTTTATATATTTTTAAAAGATTCCGTAGAATTTTAGTGAATTTAAAATGATTTCATTGAGTTTCAAAACATTTAAAGTTATCTTATGCTATATTTTTGAAAAATTTCAATAGCAATTATTATTGAAAATTTATTCACATTTTTAATACTTTTCTGTCAGGGAAATTTGTCTAAAGTTTTAAATTTTGTCTAAATTTTTAAAGTCAGGAAAAAGTCAAGGAAATTGAAAAATTGAATCTTGTGACCACCCTGATTATAATTCTCCCTTATATGTCTGCATTAGTTTCCATAGATACCATATGAAAAAGTGCACTAATCATTAATTATCTCTCGAAGCGTACAACAATAGTCATAATTGGTTGGTTACACTCGATCGAGCACTCTTTTGAAACGCGTTATTCTCGCAGTTCCGCATATCTCTGCGGAATCATCCCGCACAATATATCACAGAATCGGTTCTTTCAGACAGGGCACGTACTTTGGGGAACAATTTCACCGCCTCTTCGCTCTCCAGTCTTTTATCTCAATAATTTTTTTGCGCAATTCAACAAGAAAATCTGGTTTTAAATCGAATAAAGAGCTTCCGGGCGTAACTTATAGTCCAGATAAATTCAATTTCGCGCACATTCAAATACACTTTTGAAATCTTGTAAACGTGCACAGGCGCATTAAGCGACTAATCACGTGCTTCAGAGTTCAGGGAAGACAGAAGTTAGCAAGAAACGTGTGTGTCTTACGGTATCCGTTTGTATCTTGTATTGAAGACCAAGGTCTCAAAACCGATAAGAGAGGACGATGGTTTCGCCAAGATGCGAATAACGGAGAGCTATTGCAGAGCTACCGGGGCCACGATGTTGCTCGAAAGAGTACTGGAGCAGAACTGAGGTTCACCACCTTCTCAGAAGACAGGAGGACGTTCAGCGGAATCGTGCCTGATACCTGAATCATGAAATTCGAGAAGAAAAGACGCCCACAATACCACGGAGCACGCACCGTGCATGGGGTGCGTGGCGCGAAAAGTGCGCGAATACTCTAGAGAAATATAAGCAATCGAGGACGACGACCTCAGATTGGCTGCAAATCGAAGAAATCAGCGGTTTTCCCTTCTCTCGGGATCATATTGAATAGTCTAATCCAAAGGAGTAGGGAAAAGCGAGTAGAGTGCAACAGTTGACTTGTATTTTCGTATTTTTTGCAGAATAAACGAAAGTGGAAATTTGTTCTTGCAAATTTCCTGTTACTGATATTTGCCGACATTTGGACCATTGCAGAGCTCGAGGCTGTGCTCAGTTTAAAAGCTTCTGAACTCGATAGAATATTGTACAAAATTTCACGGGATACGGTTTTCCAAGTAGATAAGGAGTGTTTTAATAAGCCTCATATTTTCAGTGGAAAGAGCGATTTTTAGTCAGACGCGACTTTTAACTGCGCTTTTAGCATCTTTGGTCCATTTTCAATTTCATTTCATTTTCATTTCAATTTCAAAGGATTTTATAAATTGTAGATCCTATCTTAAAAAAGTGGTGTCACGAAATGTCTCGAAAATCTCGCATGCATTGTTGTTGCAAACCTGATTGGCTTTTGAATGACTTGAAGTTGAAACAAGAAAAACAAACTAATGGCGCAAAAAAATTTCACGAAAACCTTCGTAATCCCTTCAAATTCGTTAAGATTTCTTTAAACTCCCAGAAATCTCTTAAAATCCCTTGCAAATCCACAAAAACCATTAAAATCATGAATCTCTGGAAATCTAAGTTCAAATTCGCAAAAATCTCTAAAAATTCCTAAAAACCTCCTGGAATTTGTTAACATTTAAAATCTCTTAAAATTCTTAGAAATCTGGTCAAATTTCATGAAATATTTCAAAATACTACAAAACCTTTTAAAAATTAGAAAAATCTCATAGAATCGTTTAAGATTTTACGACAACCTTCAAAATCCTTTTAAATTCTACAAAATCTTTTAAAAATCAGAAAATCCCTTCAAATTATTAGAAATCTCGTAAAATTTCACAAAAATTTTAAAAATCCCATAAAATATTTTTAAAATTATTAAAATGTCTTACCTTCTTTCAAAATCCATCGAAATTTTATGACAACATTTAAAATTCTCTTAAAAGTCTCTTAAAACACCCAGAAACCTTTTAAAATCACTTAAAAATTCACGAAAACCTTCAAAATCGCTTAAAATTCGTTTAAATCTCTTAAAATTGGTGAAAACCTCTTAAAATTCTCAGAAACTTCTTGAAACTCTTTTTGAATTCTAGGATAAAATTTAAAGTCCATTAAAATTATTAGAAATCTCATTAAATTCCACAAAATCTTTAAAAAATCATAAAAATCTTTTGAATTCGCTTAATATTCCTCGAAATTTCACGAAAACATTATAGAAATCGTTTAAAATTTGTTGAAATCTCTAAAAGTTCTTAGAAACCACATAATAAAGTCTTTTAAAAATCATTAAAATCTCTTAAATTCTCTTAAAATTTCTGGAAATTTCATGATAAACTTTAAAATCCCTTAAAATCCTTTAAAATGATCAGAAACATTTTGAAATTTCGAAATTCTACGACAAGATTTAAAATCCCAGAAACATTTTTAAATCCTTTAAAATGAAACGAAAAACTTTGAAATCGCTTAAAATTTGTGAAAATCTCTCAAAATTCCCAAAAACTTCTTTAGATTCTTTAAAATTCTGTGATAAAAATTAAAATCCGTTTTATATACATTAAAATCCTTTAAAAATATTAAAAACCTCATCAAAAAATTCCATGAAATCCCTAGAAACCTGTTGAAATTTTTTAACATTTAATATCCCTTAAAATTATTAGAAATTATCTCATCAAATTCCGTGAAATTCTCATCAATTCTACAACATTTTTTAAAAAACAGAAAAATCTCTTGGAATCTTCTAAAATTATTAGAAATCTTATCAAATTCCATAAAATCCCTCGAAATTCTAAGAAATCTTTTAAAATGTCTTAAAATTCCTTGGAATTCCAGGATAACATTTAAAATTCTTTAAAACTCCATAAAATTCTTACAAGCCTTTTCAAATTCCTTAAAGTTTCACGAAAACCTTAGAAATTCTTAGAAACCTCTTAAAATTCCTCAAAATTTCAAAACATTTATAATCCCTTAAAATTCCTTAGAATTCTTAAAAGTCTCTTAAAATTGTATGAATTTCTTTAAAATTTCGCGAAATATCCTAAAATCCCTTAGAATTTTATAAAATCTTTTTAAAATCCTAAAAATCTTTTGAATTTCGTAAAAATCACTTAATAAAAATCCTCAAATTCCCTTGAAATTTCTAGAAACCTCTTGAAATTCCTCTCGGAAAAAGTGGTTCCTCTATAAAAATGTCTCGAAATCTCGCATACATCTGATTGACTTTTGAATGATTTGAAGTTCTAAGAAAAAAAAAAATAATCGCGCGCGTTGGTTTGCTAGTCCTATCTTAAAAAAGTGGTGTCACCAAATATCTCGAAAATCTCGCATACATTGTTGTTGTAAACCTGATTGGCTTTTGAGTGACTTGAAGTTGTAGAAAAAAAAAAAAAAAGAAAAATAATCGCACGTGTGTTTGTTTGCCTTTCCCTTAAAATTTTACGAAAACCTTCGAAATTTTGAATTAAAATCCCTTTTATGTCCTTTAAAATCCATTAAAAGTATTCGAAATCTCATCAAATTCCATAAAATCCTTTAAAATTCCACAAAAATTTTCAAAATCATAAATCTTTTGAAATCCACGTTAAAATTCAGGAATATCTCTAAAAATTCCTAGAAACCTCTTGAAATTCCTTAACATTTAAAATCCCTTAAAATCCTACACAAAATCTTTTAAAAATTAGAAAAATCTCTTGAAATCTTTTAAAATTTTTGGAAATCTCATAAAAATTCCACAATATCTTTTAAAGATCAGATTGAAAATCTCATAAATAAATTGCATAAAATCCCTCGCAATTCTTAGAAATCTTTCAAAATATCTTCAAATTCCTTGGAATTCCAAGAAAACATTTAAAATTCCTTAAAATCCCATAATATTCTTACAAACGTTTTGAAATCTCTTAAAATTTAACGAAAACCTTATAAATCTCTTAAATTCGTTGAAATATTTTTAAATTCTTAGAAACTTAAAAGTCTCTTAAAATTGCATGAATTCATTTAAAAGCTCACGAAATATATCTTAAAATCCCTTAAAATTCTACGAAATCTTTTTAAAATCCTAAAAATCTTTTGGATTTTGTAAAAATCACTGAAAAAACGTCAAATTCCCTTAAAATTCCTAGAAACCTCTTGAAACCCGTCTCTAAAAAAGTGGCTTCTCTCTAAAAATTATTTTTAAAAAATTTCGTATACATTATATAGTTTCAAATCTGATTGGCTTTGGAATAATGAATTGAAGTTTTAAGAAGAAAATTAAAATAATCGCGCATAGCGCGCGTGTTGGTTTTCTAGTTACTTTAAAAGATTTAAAGGGATTTTCAAGAGATTTAAAACTTGGACTAAGTTTCAGACATCTAGATACGTCTATTCTGACGATTTTTGTTTGTTTCCAATTTTTTTTTGTTTTTGTTTATAATGTCCAAAAAATAGAAAATAAGGTAGGTACAGATTAATTAAAATTTGAAAAATGAATAGTTAAAACTGAAAAAGTGCCACAAGAAATAATTTTTTAACAAAAAAATATCACATGCATATTTTTTGCAGAAGAGTTATATGTTTTTCAAAATTGTTGATTGCGGAAGTTTAACATTTTTTTAAACTCTGAAGTACCTTTAGTAATTAAAAACGAAACGGGTTTTGGTTCTATTTTTAGGATATTATCCTATCTTTTAAAAAAGTGGTGTAAAGAAATTCCGCTGGTTCAGGTTAAGAGAGTGATTTACTTTTGAATGACTTGAAGTTATAAGAAGTAAAAAAAATAATCGTGCGCGTAGCGCGCGTGTTGTGGTTTGCTACTTAGTAAACTAAAGAAATGAAAAGAAAAAATTGAATAGAAAAATCATTCAAAGAGACGTTTGAGACTTCAGTCCTGATTAAAACAAGGTATTTCAAAAGATTTAAAGATATTTCGCGGAATTTCAAAATGTTTCAATAAATTTTAATCGACTTTCGTGATGGGATTTCAATTACTTTAAGGGATTCCAAGTAATATATGGACGACCTCGAAAACTTAATAAAAGTAAAGATGATTATATCTATGTAAAATTAAGTAATTTATCGAACAATTCTATATTTTTAGATTAGAAAATAAGAAGTATTTGAAAAAATCAACTTTAAATCATTAGCATAACGAAGACTGGTTTGAAAAGCAAGTCTCGAAATTTAAACTATTATCTTTACCAACTCGGGAGAAAAACGAGGGACTTGAAAATCCACCCTTATTCCTAGAAGACACCGAGGATGGACGCTTCGGAATGAAAAAAAAAATGTTAAGGACTCGGTCGAGATGCACCAGTCTGGCCTTATTTGGCGAAGAAGAGAGTGAAGAACAGGGGCCCTTGAAATAGCTTCTGTGGTCGGAGAATGTGAAACCTCGAAAGAACCCTACATAATATATGCCCCCCTAACTTCCCTTTCATTACTTCAATGCCGAACAATTTTTTATTTCATTTCTACATTAATCCCAGATTTAACTCACAATTAGAAAAAAATCGTTCTAATCCTAAAGCTCTACTTAAAAATCGAATAAGAGAACTGGGTTTCTCTTTAAATTAGTAAAATGGGTACTATGATTTATAAATAGTTTTATTAATTCTTAATTACGTATATTTAAGGCAAATGGCAATTAAAATCTCTTATAAATTATTTACTAAACCAATTTTATTTTTTTCTATATCCGTGCTATTTGCTTGTCTTTTACTTTTGTTTACACACGTGAATCCTATAAAAAAGAGGCGAATAATCAGAAGTAACCAGGAGACTCGATTAAAATACCAAGAAGGATCAAGGATTTATCTTGGTTTTAATAGCCTATCTTTTCTTCGCTTGCCATCTAAATAACTTCACTTTTGCCATCAAGGCTCAATAAGTGATAGAGCTGCGGGCGGTGAATCTCATTGGAATTTAAACCTATTGTCGTGAAAGAAAGTTATAAGTATAACTATAACTGCGGTAGTAAAATTGTATTGAAACGGTGGTTCATTGTTGTTGTTCTCGTGAAAGCCAAATATAACGGGTTGGATAATGATGCGGCGTGGCTTTCAACGATTTTTTGTCAATTTCAAGTCACGAATCATACCGCTACATTAAAAGTATGGGATTTCGTTCAGATTATATATTATAACGGTGCAAATCTGTTGGTGGAATTTCCTCTCTGCTAAACTATAACTTTTTTTTTTTGTTTCCAAAGTCTATAATATAATATAACATTTCTTTTGCAAGTTTTACTCGAAAAATGGAGAGATATGACATCACAGATTTAACGTGTTCTAATTGCAAAAGACGGTATCGCGACAGTAATTTGTAATTGAAATCGTGTGCACTCTGTACCTATACTGAGAATCATGTTAACACAAAGTTGACTAAGAATAGAATTTAAACGAAAGCCGCTAGCGCTTTAAAGTGCATCGTGTTTGTTCTCGATCGTGAGACAATCTGTAATTTTATTATAAGAACAGACTGTTAGCGAACGCATTGAAAACAATGAGCATTAACGGAGGCCACGACAAGGTGAGATCACCATCTCCCTTTTGTATTCCCAACTATAATTCCTTGTTCTATTTTGAACGGAGATTGTTTTACCGGTTCTTAAAAGCCACCAACACTCTCAAAATCTCTTGACATGGTAACATCCGATCTTCTGGGTATATTTTACCCACCTGAGTTATTTTTCTTGAAGATAGATTTCATTTCAGACTCAAATCTGAGTATAAATGACAATATCTTTTCTGTTCCACTCTTGTTTCTTCTTCCAATTCACAAATTTTTATTCTTTATGAATGCGAACTTTATGCGAACTGCATAATCGCATTAGGCCTCAAAATCGAATAATAAACTCAGGGTGGTCACAAGATTCAATTTTTCAATTTCCCTGACATTTCCATGACTTTTCCCTGACTTTCAGACAAATTTCCCTGACAAAAGTATATTATTATAAAAATGCGTACGAATTTTCAATAAAAATAATATTGAAATTTTTCAAAAATTTCGTATAATATCACTTTAAATCTTTTGAAATGTAAAATCACTTCAAATTCGTACAAATCCCTAAAATTTATAATCTTGGAAATATCTTAAAATTCATTGAAGTTTCTTGAATTTCCTAGAAATGTCTTAGAATTCAACGAAATCCCGTCAAATTTATTAATATTTCATGGAATCCCTTCAATTTTCACCACTCTTTTTAAAATTCATCAAAATCATTTGAAATACTTTAAATTCCACCAAAAACTTCAAAATATTTTCAAATTCCTAAAAATCTCTTAAATCTTAAAATTTCTTGTAATCTTTTAAAATTTCATGAAATACTTTCAGAATTTCTTGAAAAATTTTTTAATTCCACGAGGAACTTTAAAACCCCTTAAAATGCATTAAAATTTCTTAAAATTATTGGAAATCTATTGAAATCCCTTACCTATTAAAATTTTTTTAAATTTGTTGAAATATTTTTAAAATCCTAGAAACATCTTTAAATTTCTTAAAATTCCACTGCCTCCAAAAAAAAACTCTTGAAATAAAAAATCTCATAAAATCTTTTAAGAATCAAAAATGACTTCAAATTTTTTTAAATTATATGAGGACTATTAAAATTCCTTACAATCATTTTGAAAATGTAAAAATTACTTAAAGTTTTTACAAGCTTCTTAAAATCCTTTAGAATTCCACGAAAAACTTTAAAATCCCTTAAAATACGTAAAGATCTCTTAAAATTCTTGAAAACCTTTTGAAATTCCATAAACTTCTACAAAATCTTTTATAAATCATAAAAATTTTGTAAAAATCTTTAAAATTCTATGAAGAAAATTTAATTTCTTTAAAAAAAAACTTTAAAATAATCGAAATTTCTTAAAATTCTTACAAACCTTTTAAAATCTTTTTAAATTCCACGGGAATATTTATAATCCCTTAAAATCTCTTTAAAATCTTATAAGTTTCTTAAAATCCTTTACAATTCCACGAAAAACTTTAAAATCCCTTAGAATACGTAACAATCTTTTAAAATTTTGGAAAAATTTTCAAAATTCCACCTAATCTTTAAAAAATCATAAAAATCTCGTGAAGTCTTTTAAAATTCCTCAAGGAACTTTAAAATTCCTTAAAATTGTATGATATTAAAATTCCTTACAATCATTTTGAAAAAGTAAAAATTACTTAAAGTTTTTACAAGCTTCTTAAAATCCTTTAGAATTCCACGAAAAACTTTAAAATCCCTTAAAATACGTAAAGATCTCTTAAAATTCTTGAAAACTTCTTGAAATTCCGTAGACTTCTACAAAATCTTTTATAAATCATAAAAATGTTGTGAAATCTTTTAAAATTCCATGAGGAACATTTAAATTCTTTAAAATCACTTTAAAATAATTAAAATTTCTTAAAATTCTTAGAAACCTTTTAAAATTTTTTTAAATTCAACGGGAATATTTATAATCCCTTAAAATCTCTTTAAAATCTTATAAGTTTCTTAAAATCTTTTATAATTCCACGAAAAACTTTAAAATCCCTCAGAATACGTAACAATCTTTTAAACTTTTGGAAAAATTTTCAAAATTCCACCTAATCTTTAAAAAATCATAAAAATCTCGTGAAGTCTTTTAAAATTCCTCAAGGAACTTTAAAATTCCTTAAAATTCTTTGAATTCCCTAAACTTCCTTAAAAATCTCTTAAAACTTCACGAAGTTCTTTAAAATTCAACTAAATCTTTTAAATATTATACAAATCTCTTATAATCACTTTAAATTCCTAGAAACCTCTTAAAATTCTTTAAAATTGTTGAAAATGTCTTGAAATCATTAGAAGCCTAGAAAATCTGAAAGAATACCTGGAAATTATTTATAATCCTTCAAAATCCTTGGATAGTTTCTAAAATTTGTTAAATATCTATAAAAATTATATATGTAATACGACAAAAATAACGTAGTTAGCATAAATGTCAATTTCTGACAAACTTTTTTTTTCCTGACATTTTCCTGACTTCCCTGACTTCCCTGACATGTGGCCACCCTGTAAACAGACATGTTAGCGATTTTTCTTGTTTATATGCAAAAAATACCGAATTATCCTTTTTTCATAACTTAAAAGAACAATATTATTTCTTCTCTCTTTCTTTATCTTGCCTATATTATTTCTAATCATCAACATTAAATGTTGTCTATTTTTGACACTTTTTGTTGAAGAATGCTTGAAGATAATTATTGTAGAGAATTTTATGAATAACCGGATTGTGTTTTACCCCTTTTGGGAGAGTTTGCTGTGAAAGTAACGAGTTAGAGCAATTGTTATGGCAATTGCAGCAGTTTTTACCTGTCGAGTGATAACAGACTAGATTCATTCCTGATAATTAAATTTTTTGCTTCTGATAAAAATTCATCCCGTAATATTTTACAATCTAAACGTACTTCCCGGTTATTTTTCCTCTGAAATTTTGCTCTAAGCTTGGAGCACTTGGGAATGCATTCCTGAAGACAGGTCTTATTGAAAATACATTATTCATACCTCGCCTTTTTTTCCCGATTAGCCAATCATCGATTTTCTCTCCGAAACCGCAATCCTTTCCTCTCAAAGAGTTAATATAAATTCTTAACATATTTGAGTAAAGTTTTTAAGTTTAATGTTGATCAAAACAAAGTTCTTTATTTCTTTTTCAAAATTTTTGTTACCTGTTGTTGAATTTTGAGATCTTGCCGTACTGAACTCGGTCTCTGACTCCAAAATCCCGGAAATCCCGTCAAATGTCTCGATCCAGTTCTTGTTTTTAATCAACCACGTTCTGCAAAATGAAATTATAAAATACATTGATTTTTTGGTTTTGCTCGATTTGGTAAAACTAGAGTCAGAAATACAGTTAATCCTGTACCTAATTATTTACTATAAAAGATAAAATGTTAATATAACTTGATAACTTTGTTAATACTACTTTTCTCCATCGATAATCTAGGAAATTATGATAAATAGTCGTTTGAAGCTGTATATAGGAAATTTTAAATATAATGTAATGCAACGTTACTTTATATATTCTTTAAAACCGGTTATGCTCTTATAATTCTTTGGTACCTACAAATGAATGCGGTAGAAATTACACTTCACGCATGGGTGAATTACACATGACAGATGCTTGACCGCTTTTAACAACCTATGGCATTTTCAGTTAGTCCCTGAGATAATATTATATGACCTATATATTGATACTCATTAATTTACTAATTAACATTTTTTTCAGATTTAGAAAATCAGATTGCAGAAAATTTTTATGAGAATTTATGAGATTTCCGTGATATTTCTTTGAAAATTTATTTTTGAATTGAATATTGTAGTTTACAGGAAAACTGCATCCGAATATTCTGAAATAAATTTGATAAAGTTGGTAATAATTACCTTCGTTGATGGCAAAAAAGACAGTACCAAGCCTCCTTTTCCTGATTCCAACGTGAACAGCTTTTTCGACAAGATTTTACCCCGCAATCACTGCAATCTACTCCGCGATCAATCAAGAATGGTTTCAGGCAACAGGCGCAACGACTGTCGTCCACTAAAAGATCTTTTTTTCGTTTTTTATCGGATTCTGCAACTCGTCTGCAAATTAAAAAATGTAACTTGTATCGTTAATTATAGAAAATCATATTTATATCAATTTATTTGACATAAAACATTTTTCGGAATTAAATTTTGTATAGAAAGCTCTTTTGATCAATTTCATATAAAATTCGAAAAAAACCAGATTTTCGGAGAATATTTTACTTGTGATTGAAAATTACATGTGATTGAAATAATTATGAAATATTTCGAAGCTATGTTAGGGGATAGGAATCGTTCATACCGAAACACAAAAAAAAAAAGTATAAAGTGAAATTTATTAAAAAATCATTCAATAATTTATTACAATTTTCATAATATCTGCCTACTTTTCATTCAGTTCACATTAAACGAGTCATATAAGTCTCAGAAAGAGAGATATGGCCTTCATTTTTAATTTTTGTTATACATACAACATTGTATGGATATTCTATTCTATTCAAGACACGCATACATATTTTAACTACTTCTTTCCAAGTATTGAAGCCTATTACTACACGTACTATTCACATTGAAAAAAAATACAATAAGACGATCCGACTTGAGTGCAATGGAACGAATTCTTTTTTTCATGATTCACACAATATTCTTTTGTTTCGAATTAAAATGAGACGTCGAGTTATTTTCCTCGGTTTGTTGTTTTCCTTATGTTTTTCAATTATTGCTTACACGAAGGACGTTCTCCGTTACATCGGTATTTAAAAAAAAAATGATGATCTTCATATTTCCTCAATTATTTATAAAAATAATTTTTTTTTGCATCTTCATGAATGGTTTCAACACAATGTGAAGTGCATAATACTTTCATAAAATTCATGTTGAAATTTCACAAACAATATTGCATAATTTCTCTTTAAAACATCAAACAAAATAGACGTAAATGCGTACAATGACGCTTTTTCAAAAATTCCATCACAATTCGAAAACCTTGTTTGCATAATAGTTATTTATTCCTTCGAATAAATTTCAAAGGAACCCTACAGTTTTATGAAATGAATCCGTAATAATTTACGCCCAAGTTACATGCAAATTTGTTTACACGTGACAAATTTATTCCAGACATGCTTCCATCCATTCAAAAAATTCCATTGACTTAACATGGAATCATAGGGTTAAGCATACAAATCGATTACATTATATATTATCAAATCATCAATATCACTTAAACAACTTCCGTCTAATTCTGATATCTTATTTATAAATTCTTTTGTCACCAAACGTACAAAAGTTTGTGTTTCGCATCAGTCACCGAAATCAAATAATCTATTCCCTGAAGGGCTTTCGCCTTCAAATTCTTGCTCGGAGGTGACAACCTTGACCAAGACAACTTCGATCGTGATGAGGAAGAAGAGCATCATGAAAGTGGCCAAGTTGTACTTTTCCTGTCCAGAAATCACTTTGTCTCCTTCCAACAACAAAGTGGAAACCATTCCTGAGACGAAAGTTAGCATTGTTTCGAAAAATCACACTCTCATCTTAAAACAAATTCATTGACCTTACTCAGGTCTAACACATCAATCAAAACTCCTTTTCTAACTTTTAGCACTGCATATATCACCATTCACTATAATTTCACGGAGAGAGTGGGTCACTAGTTTCTGGCCGCGCTGACATAATCCAATAATTCAATCCTTTGCGAGCCGTGCGAATTAAACCACAACTCCAACTTCGCAGATTTATTCTGATTCAATTTCCTCGTTTCCCATGTTTCCAGATTTACTCGGTGCTTGAATTTGTTTTTCCTTTCAGCATTTTGGAACAGAGATTTAAAAAGTTTAATTGTTCCAAAAAACGTCCCGAACAAGTTTCTGCACTTGTTAGAATGTTCTTAAGCATTTTTTTGTTTGAACCCGCTTCTAGGTCTCTATTTTCACGGATGGGTTTCGAAATTAATTGTAGTTTAGAGGCTTGGGTACACTTCACACGAAGACTGAGTACAGAATGAAGTCGACTGTAGTCGCTATTGCGTGACACCAACACGCAAAATGATGCAATGCATCCGACGATCAAATTATCGCATACAGATATACCAACCCTTTCCAGTTTACTTTCCCATTCCCTCAAACTGGTGACCCAGTTTCGGTCCCATTGATGAAGAAAGAACCGATTGGGTCTGTTAGCTCATCCTAAAATTTGTATACCCCATTGGAAGAGTTTATATTTTCTATATTAATGTCCATTATATCTTCTTTGACATAAAAATGTATCTCAGATTTTTTTTTGAAGAATCCAAAATCTCGTTTTCACATCCTTGTATTTTTACACTTTAGGTCACTATTTTCTTCTCTTAAGTTCTGTTTCCACACTGGTTTATCTTTTCACTCGTTATACAGGTCTATTGTCTCTGGGTTTATATTATTTTTTAGATGCTATACAATGCAATTGGAGAACACAACTACAGAAGTGTTGCTGCGTTGCTTTGTACTAGACTGTTGGTTTGAAAGTGACAGTGCTTCAGGTAACTCGTGGGCTTTCGACGGTAGGAGCGTGCAATACAAGGATTATTTCATAACATAAATACGACCAAGTGCTGTGAATCCCGGAGGACGCTCTAATGTGTATACTTTCACTGAATCAAGTACAATCGGGCCAACTTGTGAAAAAACGGTATTTGCAAGTCCAATGACCGAGTCACCTATATCACAATTCCTTTCTGACACTATAAAAGTGATTGCAAAATTTAAAATTGCTCTTACAATTCATTTATTGTTGCCATTTTTATTTTACTTGTTAAAATCAATTTTATTTGATATAATTTTATATGTATAACTCGCCTTTTCGCCCTCAATGCACCCAGAAAACAGTTTCTTTAAATCAAAGAAACATTTCTTTGATATACGGTCAAAGAAAAAATTTCTTTAAATTAAAGAAATTTTTTTTGATTCAAAGAAATTTTCTTTGATATGAAGAAAAATTTTTGGTTTAATTAAAGAAAATTTCTTTGAATCAAAAAAACTTTCTTTAATTTAAAGAAATTTTTTCTTTGACCGTATATCAAAGAAATGTTTCTTTGATTTAAAGAAACTGTTTTCTGGGTGTGCTCGTGGCAGATTTGCCTCTGTTGTTTACCTTGAAGAGGTCTTTGAAACAATTTTTTTTCTTCTTTCTCATAGAGGAAGCTTTATATTTTTAACAAAATCGATTTTCTAAAAACATCTTTTTTTTATAAATTTCAATAATAATATTTTATAGATTTTTATTCAGCTAATCTCATTTAAAATTTGAAATTGATGATATATAAGTACCATATATAACCAACTAAACCATAACCAAAGTACAAAAATGTGGTTTTAGGGTCAATTTTTTTTTTAACGCTTTAACGGATTTTAATGAATTTCGTATTTAAAATTTTTTTTTCAAAGGCATTAACAGATTTTACTGAATTTTGTAACGATTGCATATTATAAAAAATATCCACAGTTTTACAGTTAAGGGTTAAAATAAGCGATATATGCATCGTTTTTTATCAATTTTCCTTTTTCATGATTTCCCTTTATTATAATTTTCTTTTACCATTTCGTTTGACAATTACCATTTACAATGATTTCTCTTTACAATGATTTTCCATTACAATGATTTCCATTTACTATTATTTCCCTTTACAATTTCCCTTTATTATAATATACAATTCTTTTCATTTCAAATTTAAATAGATTTTCCTTCACAATTTCCTTTTATCATTTACGTTTAAAATAGAGGATTGTACCTATGGGAATCATTAATTAATCATCAAACGTATTAATATTAGTTTATCAGCTTCAAATTAGGATTATTTGAAAAATTATAATAGAAAAATAAATTTATTCTATATTATATAATACAGAAATTTTAATGTAAAAGACATTTTAAATAAAAATTTATTTTAAAAAAATGATGAAAAAATAATCCATTTTAAATTTAAATGAGATTGGCTGAATACAAATCTATAAATTTATATTATTATTGAAATTTATCCAAAAAAGATGTTTTTAGAAAATGGATTTTGTTAAAAATATAAATCTCCCTCTATAAGAAAGAATTTGCTTTTTCGATTTTTTATTATTTTGATATCTCCAAATTTTTTAAATATTTTATTTTTTATTCCTTACTATCTTGATCTCCTCTTTTCTTTTGTTTAATATTTTATTTTAATGGTAAAATTTTTGTTATAGATTTGTTTTGACATTTAAACATTTGAACTTTTCATATTTTAAGTATCGATTTATTTTGGTTGGCATGGTTACCATTTAAGAAGCAAAGTTCATTTGAAATACATTTCAATTCGAAATTTTATTAATTTGAAAAAGCTTCTGATAAATTTCCAATTAAGGAAAAAATTAAAAAAAAAAAAAATTAAATAATTTTTTTTACTTTTTTTTTATTAATCTCTTGCCGATTTTCTTGATTGGGGTGAAACGAATACATTTTTCCCTAAAATCGCCAATTTCCCACTCCTGACCCTTAAATCTGGTGATTTAAGGGTGAAGGAGTGGGAAATTGGCGGTTTTTTCAATTTTTCGGTTGGAATAACATCTATCGTAAAATCGATTGCAAAAAACCCCAACCTCCTATCTCATCGAGAAGGGGTCAAACATTTCGGTTACTCAATCATCGCACATCTGGGTGAATAATTGCGCGCGCGCGTGTGTGTGTGTGTGCGTGCGTGCGTGTGTGTGTGTG
>CAJFCP010025581.1:92858-127132 GCA_904066005.1 Synergus itoensis
GTTAAATAGCTAGATATTACGGTTTAATATCCAGTTTTCTCCGTGTAGCTTTTTAACTGTACCTTCTCTGATATCAGAGTTCATACACCTGAACTCTGTAATCAAGAATATTTTTCATGCGTGAATTCAAACAGTTGATTCAGACAGTGAAATCTGGAGAATGCGATTTTCGCAGTAAGAAAGAGGAAGAGAGTGAGATGCACTGGTACACGTGTTTTAAAGGTGATAATGAGCCATAGAAAGAGAGAAATTACGAAATGCGGGAGAAAAATATATAAATTGTAAATTTGTAGAGAAAGAGTTGAGATCTAAGATACCAGATGTCAGATGATTGATATAATAAATTATAAATAAGAAATAATACTATTAATATAAAAATGATAGATAATCATCAAATAGGAATTTAACTTAGAGAAATTTAACATAGATTCAAGATGCTGATGCTTCTGGCGTTCAAGCCTAAGGTCTCAGGGGCCAAAAAAATTCATAAAGTAAATTCTTAAAACATCTTTGGACTACTTTGCCGAGTCTTAACGAGGTTGAAACCTCGTTTTCCTGACAGCGCAATTATCGAACGAGTTAAAGAATTTACTTCTCGGTTTCGGTCAAAATTACACGCTTTGAACTTCCAGAAAGTTATTTTAATCGACTTAATGAACCTTTAATTGTTCATTCAATCTTAAATTGAAACTCTGATTGAAAATCAGTGATCCAGATTCTATTGAATCATTTTCTCCCTATTTGCAAAAAAAACTTTCTACTTTCAATCTTTACTTTTACGTAATGCAATTTTAGAATTACAAGTCACTTAAAATAATTTTTTCGAAAGAATATGAGTTAAGTGACATTAGTATGTATTTATTCAAACAAAATTTGACGAAATTGTTTTAGCTGTAAGGTATTTCTTAAGAAATATTTTATTATTATAGGTATGCAATTTTTTCGCGAAGAGTGTAATTTACATGCATAAAAGTATTTCGCAGCGGTTGAATGACACGGGTAATCTTGAAAGTCCCTTGAAATAAGCACGTGGGCAAACTTTCGAGAGACTTTTAAGGAAAGTTTTATATTTCATGACTCCATGGAGAGCAGCTTCTTATACCTTTGAAGGTACCTGTTATGTATAGCATATTTTTATGCTCGAAAATACCATAATAAACTTACTATGGCTTTTGTGATGAATGTATGCTAATTGGAATAATTATGCAGACATTCCGGAAGAATTGGACCACCTTTCAACCTAGATATCACGGGAGTCAATCAAACAGACACATATTGTTACTTTTTTAAGTACTTAGTGTGTATGTAAAATACAGCTATTTTTATACGTGTTTTACATATAATATACTTATCTAAATGTTGCACTCACATATTCATTTACTAAAACATACATACTTTTTTTTCTCATTTTACAAAAACAATCGTTAAATACGTAAGCATGTACTTTTTTACCAGATTCATTAAATGCGTTTAAGCATATTTTTATTATGAAATTGCAGAAGAATATAAAATTCGCTTTACTGGCAAAAGTGCATGGTAATTAAAATTTTGGACATACCCTTTTCTGAGACTGTTTATGAGTAGAAAACAAATGCAGGAAGCAAAGCCAGCGACAACAATTCCCATGCATGGTGTCACATACATTTTGACCATTATAATCTTTTGTTTTTAAATTCACTGATCACTACACACTTTAATTTAGCAATAAACAAATATTTATTAATGAAGAAAGTCCGAGAACTGAAGTTTGCATTTCTATGTTTGATTATTGAGTTTTATGTATAACCTGCTTGGTCTCGATTCTTAAATATCCGGGCACTTTTTTTGTCTTAATCTTTTATTCGATTCAGGAAATATCACTTTGTAAGTTAGTGGCAAGGATAAGAAACACCTGTTGCCGGTGGCGCGATCGTTGAACGACTGCCATGAGATCAGTTTCTCATTGCGAGGGAACGATACCTGCGAGATATCAGAGTAACTAGATTCTGTGATAACGCAATAATCTAAAAAGAAAATATAACGACTGAATCTAGCCAAGCATGTTAATTTTTCAAGGGAACTACTGAATTACGTAAATTTAAAGGCCAGAGGATATGATATTTGATGCAGTTTTCTTAAAGTTCCTGCTGAAAGTTGTGAGTTACGGAGATTTTTGTGTATATCGGATGTAAGGGGTTTTTACAACAAGATTTATAAAATAAAATTTGGAAAATACGAAAAGGCCTGCTTAAAACTTGTTCCGTTAGAAAAATATTCAGTTCACTAAATACTGACTGAAGTCTTAATTAAACGATATTTTAAAGCATTAATAATAATAAATGCTTTAAAAATTCAGTTTAATTTAATTTATAATAAAATTTTGATAAATCATTCATGCTTGTAAAATTCTATTCATGAGAAGCTTTTTCGAAATAAAAGCTGTGTAACTGATAAAATAGATCGCTTAATAATTCCCGATATCGATTTCCTGATAGATATACTGGATTAGGTAATTCGTGAAAATACTCTGTTGACAAATGCACTCAAATATTTTGTTTACAGAACAAATATTAAATGCTGAATATCATTTTTATCAAGAGAATTTAAAATATTTTAGTTATATAAAATGTATAATGTGGAGTTGAATAGTAATTTAAATTTTACACTTCCCGATTAGTTTACGAGTAAGAGGCAATAAGGTCCACTGTTGCATAAGATTCCAGATATGAAGAGAAAAATGTGTTTTTTTGGCGCGAGTTTCGTGTGTAAGAATCTAGTTTTAGAAATAAATTGTCGCGCCTCTGATATAAAATTGTTACATGCTGATAACTAGTTTTTGAATGCGTTAAATTTCCTACCTAATAAGTATATGCACAAACTATCAGGCATGTCGTTTCCTTCCCGCGATAATAATCTATGACCTGACATTAAGAACAAGTGCCACACCGACAGACTATTCATTCAGTTCGTTTTAATTAAGAGTTGATTACCAAACTTCTGCTTCCAACAAGTGCCACACGAGATGTGAATTGTGTTGCAATTGCAAATATGCATGTACGATTGTACGCACAATGGTGCAATATTTGACGGCATCTTGATGCCATGGATCTGATACGATAATTATCTATTTGCCACACACTGAAAAAAAAGATTTTTGGATTCAAAGAAATACATTTCTTTAACAACACTTCTTTGAATTAAAGTATTTTATTACTTAATGCAATTAAATATTACTGTATGACAAAAAACTCAGGCATAGACTCAAAGAAATCATTTCTTTACATGTCATTTCTTTAATACAAATAAATATTTCTTTGCTTGTAAATGTGAAGTATTTTAAGTCAATAAAATGGTTTCTTCGAAACTAGGAGCCTAGATTTCTTGAATCTAACTTTTACGCTTGAAGAAATATTTCTTAAGTTCAATAAATTTGACTCTTTGAATAAAAAACATGTGTACTTAAATCACATAATTCCATCCTGTCAAATAAACTTTTCTTTGTCTTAATAATTATATTCTTTTGATATAAGAAAAATATTTCTTCGAATTAAAGAAATATTTCTTCGGCCATATTCTAACCGACCATTTCTTTGAATCAAAGAAATATTCTTTGATTCAAAGATCCTTTTTTTTCAGTGCAGAAAGAACAGAAGGGAAAATTTGTTGTGGGTAATTTTCAAGTGAGTAAAGTTTAATTGATTGAAATTGAATTAATAATTAATAATTAATAAATTAATTAATATATAAAATAATTAATTAATAATTAATAATAATTAATTAATTAATTATTAATAATTAATAATTTAATTGATTGAAATTGATTGAAATTGATTAAAATTTAATTGATTGAACAGAAACCTTAAATCATTCCATATGTCCAACTGGACATAAATATAGAAATTAACTTTGAATAAATAAAGAAATTGAGAGAATAAATAACAATAGATCCGCATAATGACAGAAAATTAAAAAAAAATTCATTTTCAATTCAAAATTGAACACTTTAGCTGAGACAAAAACCAACATTACAAGAATAGTATTTATTCAAGCGCAATTCATCCACGCAAATTTGATTGCCTACACGACAGGCGTTAACTACAGATCAATTTATTTATTATCTTATAAGATTTATATCTTATAAGCAGAATTATTAAATTTGAAAGCATTTGATCATTAAAGCTTTTTTCTAATTATAAAATTTTGAATATTGCAATAAAAGATTTCAGAAATAAAGATATTTCAAATTAATTCCCTTTGCAATTATAATCATAATTGAATTTTAGAATACTTCGTGATTCGATAAAAATTTAATTAATTGGAAGACTTGTTAAAAGTTGTTCTGACCACAATGCTTTGAAATTACTGAAATTTTTGAGTAAATCTCTTGGCATTTTTTCAAATATTCACTTATATAATTTGGAATTTGAAACCCAGACTCCTGCGTATCAACCAATTACGATGATCTGATAAGAATGTTATTACAAGCACGTCACTTAATAGATTATATGTTCAAAGATTACAAAATGTGATCGATTCCAGTGACCTGAGATAATTTTCATAATCATCTATTATTTCCCAATATTTTTTCAACTGAAAACTTCGAATTATTATCTTTTTTTATGTCAACTGTTGCCACAATTAATATTCTAAGTAACGCGGGAAATGTGTTTTGAACGATCTCTGATCCTAAATTCAGGAGAATGCAAAAAGGTGATTTTTGCAGGTGAATCATCAATAGTGACTAAATTCTTTCAAGTATATTTATTGACACGTATGTTTACACAAATTACATGCCTACATAGGAAATTTCAGCCATGTGTATAAAATCCCTTCCGATGCCATATCTTTACTAAACAAATACATTCTTTCACGTTTATATATTAGGGACACTAAGACCCATACTTTTGTCTGAACTGACTGTAATTCCGTTATCTTAAGAAGCTCAATGTAATCAAGTTGCAAATAGTTGAAGTGACTGACTTCGCTGTCAATATAAAGACGAACGCTCGATGCAGGTTCACTCGAGTTTAAGCGAACCGCGTTATCGAGATGTCTACCACCCATTTTCAACCAGTAAGCTCAACACAAAAACGATTCAAATATATTTTTAATAAAAAAAAAATTCACACCTTTTTTTCTCTTATTTTACAGCACAGAACTAGGGAATTATCTTTCTTTCTTCGGATTAAAGAAAATGTCTTTGAAACGATGAAATTTTCTTTGATTCTAATATAAAAATCCGTTCCAATTAATGAAAATTATATTCTTGTCTACTGGATTCGAAAAAATTTCCCTGGAAATGGCAACACTCTGAATCCAAATCCACTTTTTACTGATTTCAATTTAAAGAACTGCATCTTTGAAAATAGGCTCGTTAAAATCTTAAAAAATATCTATAAAACACAGGTACTTTTGTTCCGGTGACTTAAATTTTAATGGAATTTAAAAGTTTTAATTGAAAATTACTTGAATATTTTTATAAAATTTACACCAAAATCTCTTTTGTTCAAATTCATCACGGGAGAAATTATTTTTGTTATCGAATTTTTATTTGATCATAGTTATATTTTAATAATGTAGCATATTAACTAATATTACTTTGTAATAAATATTTATAGATGTTAAAGCTTTTGTATTCAATATTAACTTAGTTTATTTTTTTACAGGACTCTCAAAAAGCGATCTACTCGAGGCAGGATGAAGTATTTACAATTACAAAGAATGAGCAGGTAATTTCTGAAATGGTTCTATCTATCAATTTATTAGTTTCCTAATTTTATTCATTCCATTTCAATTTGGTCATGTATGCCAAATGAGTTTGAATCTTCTTGACCCAAAACGATTTTCCTTGTCTGATAGAAATACCTTTTACCTCGAATTGTTCTAATCTACATTAAGGACCGATTTTATTTAAGATTAGATCCACATTTCCAACATGAAACTATTCAAAACTTCATTGGGTTGAAGTTTCAGGTGTCTAGCTTGAAGAATTTTTTTTTCACATTTATTAGATTAGGAATATCAAAAAAGTGCCCAAATCCTTTTTATTTTTATTTATTTATTAGCAGAAATTTACTCGGACTTTCCCGGGATTTTAAAAGATTTCAAGCGATTAAGGAATTTTAAGGAATTTCACCAAGATTTTAAGTGATTTTAGGGGATTTAAAGATATTAAGGAAATATTCTAAGAAATAAAAATTAGGTAATATCAAATTTGTGGAATATTCATGCTTCCAATAAATTTTGGGGTTTGAGAATTTTCTTTTGATATTTTTATTCCAATAAATGTAAAAAAAAAATCATCAGACTAGACTTCTGAAACTTCAACTAAATCAAAACTTCGTAATATTTTTTTACGCGAAGATATTTATCTTCTAAACGAATATTTTTATGAAAATCGATTATAGCAAAATGGAATGGAATAAATAAATAGGTTTATCTCCATAAACGTATAATAAAAGTATAATGTATAAATCATGCACGTGGTTACAGTTCTGTAAAGATCAGTATGTCAATTATCCTACGTAATTTATTAAGTCTTATGTAACCCACTATTGAGAATATTGACATAGATATGAATACTATGGGTAAATCTAATATTTGATTCTTATTTCTAGAATCCAGAATCTTCGATATTTTAATATTTGACTTCATTTTAGGAAATACGTTCACAAAAGTACGTAACGTATTGCAGTTGATGACAGTTTTTCAAGGGATAGGATTAAGATAGAATCTTTAGACTTTAGACGATATTCTTCAAAACACTTGAAAATTGATGTAAACAATTAAATTAAAAAAAAACAACTTCAAGATTCTAGATTGTTGAATATTAACGTTATATTTAATCAATGATAATTTTGTAAAATTGCGCGATACTGATAAATTAATTAGCCAACCAGGATTATTGAGTATTTTCTGACTTAAAATTCTGACTTTTTACTTTGAATTCTAAATCGACGTTTGAGAAAGACACACAGAAAGTGTCGCGAGAAAATACTTATTCTAAAGCGTCCAAAACTTTTCAAAGCGTCTGCTATACATTTTCTCTTTCTCCCTGCTCCAGTTTTTCAACTCTCTAGAAATAATTTTACATTGCATAAGGCGTAAGGAAAGAAATATTATTTTCATCAGCGTACTGCTATTTAATAATATTTTGACACATAAATTACGCTAATTATGCATAAAAGTAGATTTTACCTTCGTAATGTTAATTTTATACCTGATATCGAATATCAAAGCAATCAGGTGATTGCGATCAGATAACTCACAAAACCTTTGGATTATTCTTTCTATTATAATATTTATTACATTTTCCTCATACTTCGCGACCTGACTTTCTTCTTTGAATAATTTTGGAACAAAATGTTCAACGTGTTATCAAAATATTTGTAAAAAATTAGACAAAATTTTAGACGCAAAGATGTTGTCTCCATACTGAAGTGACTCTTTTTTATTAGTTTGGAATGAAAGAAAGTGACATCAGTTTTTATTGTCATATGTGTCACATGGTGTCATGTGTCTATTGTGCCTAGTTCGTAATTAAACATTTTTTTCGACTTATGAATTTTATAAGTGGTGTCAGAAGGTGTAATTTATTGCACGGAATACATAAATCGTAGAGCCAGTGAAAAATTGATTTTTCGGGAAAAATAACACGTGTCGTGAATGTAAATACAGAGGCCACATTCGGTGTGGATTGTTATAGACTACAGCTGCAGCAAATTCAACTCTATGCTATTTTTAGATCATATTGACCTATATTTCATCTTTTTATAATAGATCTACTTTGAATTACATTGCGATTTTGTGAATCTTATCCATGAATTTATAATAAAAAAAAATTACTGGAAATCCGCGAACCTCATTAACTTGAATCATTTTTATTTATAATAAAATTTATTTATTAATCCTATCTTAAAAAAGTGATGTTACCAATATATCGAACACATTGTTGTCGAAAACTTGATTGGTTTAGAAACTGCGCGAATTTTGTGTGAATGTATCGAATTTGAAAACAATCTTCAGGCTATTTTCGTTCTCAAAAGGATTATTAAGACAGAGAATATGAATTTTACAAAATTTATTGAAATTTTATAAATATTAAAGGATTTCACGGTATTTCAAGGAATTTTATGAAATTTATTCTGATATACAGAAATTTTAAGGGATTTTACCAGTTATTGGGGCTTTATAGAATCTAAAGAAATTTAAAGAATTTAAAAATCTAATAAAGAATTTTCATTGTAATTTCAGGTAATTGAAAGCATTTAACTAGATTTCATGGGATTTTAAATAATTTTAAAGGATTTACCGATATTTTGTGTAATTCTAAGTAATTTTAGAAACTTTAAAGCTGTTTCAAGGAATTTCAGGAAGTTTCATTGGATTTTCAGATATTTTAAGGGATATTAAATAGTTTTAAGGACTTTTAAGGGATTCAAGGTATTTTACGAGATTTCATTGGATTTTTAGCAATTTTAAGAAACATGAGATTTTGAGAAATCATAAAATATTTAACAATAGATATGTTGTGGAATTTTAAGTGATTTAAAAAACTTTTAAGGAATTTGAAGGGATTTCACAAAATTTCATTGGATTTTAAAATATTTTGAGGGTTTTAATGGGATTTAAAGGGACTTTGAATAATTTTAAGGAATTTAAAAGGATTTTACAAATTTATTAAGATTCCTAAAATTAGAGTAGGAATTACAAGTTTTTATACTTCAAAAATTAAAAATTCTGAATTATTTTGCATACTTTTGAAATCTTTTAATTTTTCCAATCCCACTTTTTTTTGGGAAAAATTATGAGATTTTAAAGGATTATAAAGTAATTTTAAGGAATTTGACAATATATTTTGTGAAATTTTAAGTAATTTGAAAAACTTTTAGACATTTTAGGAAATTTCATTGAATTTTAAGGTATTTTAAGAGATTTCATGACATTTCATGGAATCTTGAAAAATTTTAAGGAATTTAAAAGGGCTTTACGAATTTTATTGCGATTTTAGAAATATTAAGTGATTTCACGGTATTTTGAGGAATTTTATGAAATTTTAATGGATTTTACGAAACTGCATGAAATTTGAAGTAATTTTCAGAGATTTTACAATGTTTCATAGGATATTAAGTTATTTTAACGACTTAAGGGATTTCAAGGGATTTACGAAATTTCATTGGATTTTCAGGAATTTCAAGGGATATCATGGCATTTTAAGTAATTTTATGGGATTTGATGATATTTTGGGAGATTCTAAGTAATTTTAAGAAACTTTAAAATATTTTATGAGATATTAAGTAAATTTAAGAACATTTATTTTCAGAAATTTTAAAGGATTTTGTGAAATGATATTCTATTTTCAAGAATTTTGAAGAATTTAACGAAATTTCATGGAATTTTGAGTAATTTTAAGTAATTTTAAAGAATTTCACCAGATTTTGAAGGATGTTAAAGGGATTTTAAGATATTGTTTGGGAATTTTACGAGATTTCATGAGATTGTCAGGAATTTTAAGGAATTTCGTGAAATTTCATAGGATTTTAAATAACTTTAAGAGATTTGTCCATATTTTATGGAATTTTAAGTAATTCTAAGGGATTTTATGATGTTTTATGGGATATTAAGTAATTTTAATAAATGTCAAGTGAATTTACGAAATTTAAAGGAATTTCACCAAATTTTGAAGTATAATAAAGGCATTTTAAGGAATTTTATAAAACTCATGAAGATTCCTGAAATTAGATGAGATTAGAGAATTAAAAATTCTCAATTATTTTTTCTACTAGCAAAAGGTGTGCAAAGACGAGAAAGTAATCGCGCGCAGAGCGCGCGGATCATAATTGCTAGTATATTTATATATTTATATATCGATTTTGTTCATTCATTGTATTATTAACACTTTGAGGTAATTGACAGTCGAGAGCTACCTCCAGAAATGTTTTTAAGGACGTTGAATCCAACTGTTAAGCTCAAAATTCCATTCTCCATTTTACTCAATGAAAATTATAGATAAATATTTTTTCGTTCTGTAGCACTTATCTTTTTTCAAATATAAAACTGCGTACAGAGCGAGAAAATATTTAGTTTCGATACTTTTTGCATAAAATGAAGAATTCAAAATTTAACTTCAAAATTCAATATTTTCATTTTATTTAAAAAATATTTGAATTATATATTTTCTCGCTCTGTGCGCATAATTCTAGTTAAAAATTTATTAATTCTACCGAGGGAAAAAATTCCAAATTTAATATTTGTTGAGAAAAATGAAGAAATCGAGTTTTTAGATTGGAACTTGGCTCCAACACCCTTAAGGGGGTCCTCTAGTGTCAAGGCCTTTTTTGAAAGGCTTTTTTACATTTTTTTTTCTAATAAACTATTGAAATAAAACAATTTATAATATGTACATCATTTTTATTCATATTTCAACAATCTTTGTGATTTTTTTTGAGCCAATATATTCCATATAAAAAGAGATACAGCGCCCAACAGGACCCCATAAAAAAAAAGATGATGCAACTGCTGCCATGATTCCGGCCGTTCTGCCTATTTGAAATCAAAAAATCAAACATCATTTTAATTGTGAGACTTGAGGCTCTACATGGAACCAAAATCAAGTCAAAATTCCAAAAATAATAATGTTCTTTCCGCTTTAGAAAAAAAAGTTCAAATTTTCGCACTTTTTTGGGGGACTATTTAGCTGTTAAAAAAAAAAGTTACGAAGCAATCTTAATTATTTTGGTTCATCTGGTAACTATGTATGTACTAAAGATACTGTATAAATTTGAGCAGAATCGGTTAATTCGTTTTTGAGATTTTATGGCAGCAGTTTGTAAAAATCGTGTTTCGAGAAAAATGCTGTACCACTTTTTATATATAATATATTGGCTCAAAAAAAATCACGAAGATTGTTGAAATGTGAATAAAAATGATGTACATATTATAAATTATTTTATTTCAATGGTTTATTAGAAAAACAAAATTAAAAAAAGCATTAAAAAATAGCCTTCACACTAGAGGACCCCCTTAAGGATCTAAAAAAAATTGTGCAAACTCTTTATGACCAAATATTACAAAATGAGCGGGTGGAACTTATCAAAATGTTAATTTTTTGAACCGCCTGAATATAAAACCTATTGAACGAGATATTTGCTTTTAGGGGTTTCTCTCGCCGTTTTTTTTTTTTTTGTGTGAGAAAATAATTGCTTGCCCGTAGTTCTGAGTGTTATTAGCAATAAATTCAAGTGTGAGAATATTGAGAAGGTGTTAGATAATACACATGTACGCGTAAGATTCCCCGTAGAATCATTCGCGCAGAAGCACTGCAGATGGTTCAGTCAGCACTTGATAGTCAACTCGCTGACCGAATCTCGGATTTAGTCGAGCTTCACTACTCGTAGAGAACGGGTCTGATAAGAATTTGGTCCTGGGGATCGTACAGCTGGTCCATTTCGCAGCCTCTCAAAACCGGAAGTTATCAGCTCGCGATCAAGGGTCCATGAAAAAGGAGCAATACAACGACCCTGACCCATGACCAGCTAGCTCCTTCCTCACTTTTGCCCACTGATCGATATGCTCGCCGCCAAAATACCAACTTCACTCGAAGACAATCTTATCTAAAAAAGTTTCACGCCAGCAATACGCTTTTTTCACTACATTTTTATCAATTGGAAAAAAAGAACAACAGTGAAATAGACCTTTTCTTTCAATTATGATTTATCGAATCAGATTCATAGGCAAATTTTAAAAGGTTCTATAAAGAAGGTCTCTAAAGGAAATATCTGAGACATTATAAGACGTTTTTCAAAGAAAGATAAGAAAATTTTGGAAGGATTTATAGGAAAAATCTGAATGACTTATAATGAAAGGATCGATGGTGATATTTATCTGTGAGAAGAGACTTTTGAATTAAGTCTGAGCAGTAAATATAGGCCTAGAACCACGTGGACTTTCTGTCAATAAACACAGCGACAATAAATCGAGGTCTTAATTACCTTTGGGAGCAACAAAGTATTCGATGAAGGAGAATATTTATTTTTTGAAAAGTATTCAGAGTGATTGAAGGATTGTGATAGGAAGGCAGACAGAGATCAGAAGTACTCTTGTGTTGTAAACAGAAAGTGTTTGGGAGTCAAGGAACTTTAGTGCCGCTCATTAGTAGGTCTTTCAAGGACATAATTGTAAGTAAGGCATTACTTTTTCTTACCTTTTTTTATCATTAATCATTAGTCAGTAATTAATCGAGATTTTAATCAGGCACGTAGACAGAATTTTTATTAGTAATTGTTAGAATTTTGTACTATTTATTTTTTAAAACAATATCATCGGAGGATTTTTATTAATATAGTGATCTAGATTCCTAGAATTGATTGATAGATGTTGAAGATTGTTAATCAGTTTCAGAATACGGATAGAAAATTCATGTACAGTCTAAATAGATAACCGGAAAATTTATTAAGCCATTCTAGAGATATTTCCGCCCCTACTTAAAATTTATTGTGCAGATAAATTTCAAATCTACAAATTCCATCACAAGACACGTTTTATGAACCCAGAAGTAAATGAAGTAGAAGAAAATGAAAAGAAATGTATATAGTGAGAACAGTAACCCTTTTTTATATTATCTATATTTGATGTTTGATAAAGTTGTAAATTTATTGTGCCAATTTATTTTATTGCATGGCGTGGCGACCTTCAACAAAACTCGTTCAATTTTCTGAAGCCACGCTCCTAATCGATTTCCGATACAATCTCGGAATGCTCTCGAGCATTTTCAGCACTTCCAAAAAAGCGAGAACAAAACGATTCATTTTGGACGTTTCTGGTCCAGCGCGGAAGCTCTGAATCGTGTGGAGATTCTTTTCCTGTAATTATCTCGATCTTTTTCTAAAATAGGAGGGCGAAACTTTTCCGCGGAAAGATAAAATACCGCTCTTTAATGTTACTTTTTGAAACATAGAACAATATAAAGATTAATGATTATTAAGAGTTTATTGTTAATTATTTAAACAGATTTAAAAGTACCAATTTCAGTTTTTTGAGACGTCTAGATTTTTCTTGGAGATTAACATATCCTTAAATGTCTATGATAACAAGCGATAAGAAACTGGGTTATTATGCGGAGTCTATTACGTTTCAATTTCGAGATTCTTGTTCCATAAAGACTTATTGTCTTCAAATTGCTTCATGTTTAATTTCACGTGTCCCACTTTTCTTATCTATTTTTTTTTAATGTTCTTTGTGCTAAATATCTTTCAAATTTTTCTTTATTAATATCTCTAGTGTACAGAGATTGGTTATTGGATAATTTATTGACAAATTTTAATCAAAATACCGCGTGGACTGTGACGAAGGGTATAAGGGTTATATATACAGGAAAATTTAAAGCTCAAAAAAATTATTTTAATTAAAATGTACTTCAATGGAATACTCGACATCTTTAAACAAATTTCCTGATTGTTATTTCGATTAGAATTAAAATCAAAGAATTAAAACGAAGAAATTCTAGATGGAAGAAATCTGGATTTTGGATTTGTGATTCTTTGGCTTTAAAGGAGACATTATGAAAAAAACAAGGTCTAATTAGAGTTCAGAAGTAGTTGGAACTCGTAGGGAAACTTAATGACTCTCTTAACTTGGTCTTCTTGTTCACCTTTATCATTATTTTATGAGGAGTAAAATATGTTTTTTACGTGAGACTATTTGACATTCTGCATGTTTCTATTAATAAAAATACAATTTACTTGCTAATGAGTGTGTCCATTCCTACTCAAAAGCTGAGAGTACACTGTTAAAAAAAACTGATCAAAATTTAATATACTGTGAGTAAAGTCATTTGCATATACCGTCAATTAAATTTAATATACCATTATGTTTTAGGATTAATATACAACCATATTAAAATTATTATACTTTATATTAATATTAATATATCTTATATTAATATTAATATACCCTATATTAATTTTAATATGGTTTTATATTAATTTTGTAAACATTTTTAACAGTGTAGAATAAATTGATTAAAATAATTATGATTCAAAATTTGTAATGCTACAGTGTATGAATTTAAAAAAATCCTCTGTTTCAATATACTGGTAAATCTAATTCATATCATTTCTCATATCATTTATTACTTAAATATTCAACTTATAATTTGTAAGGACAAAAACTTTCTTAATTTTTAATTATTATTATTTTAAATTATTATTTTAGGAATTGTAGTAACTCTTTTAAACGAATGCAATTTGAAAATGACGAAATCAACGCCAGATTACGTTAAGGCTATCGAGGGAGGTATCCCACCAACACAGGTAATTTTATTTTATATCTGGAAAAGTTTTTATTTTCTAGTGAGATACTTCTACCTATGTTATTGTTAAGGATCTTGTAATAAAATTTGAAAAGGATTTGATTGTTGTTATTTTTCAATTTAGGTATACAAGGTTTCAAAGATGGTTTATAAATGATTCCTATTTATCTTGCAAATATATTTTATCGACATTTCAGACGATATTTTTTATAAAGTAAGATTCTAAAGGTAATTTTTTATATTTTTGTGTTACAGGTAGTAGAAACCAAAGTCTACAAACGAAGATGGCTGATTTTGGCGATTTTCGTTCTTTACAGTACCAGCAATGCAATGCAATGGATTCAGTACAGTATTATTGCAACTACAGCAGCAAATTACTACAATGTTTCCACTTTCGCAATCGATATGACGAGCATGATTTATATGATAATGTACATCCCATTCATTTTTCCAGCAAGCTATCTTCTAGACAAGTTTGTAAGTGAATCCCACAAGTATTTATTATATTTATCTTTACATTTTCAGTTTAAATAAATTAATTTTTAGGTCCTTAAATTTCATAATTTTCGTAGTTATTGTTTTTTTAATTTTATAGCAAACTAACACGTGCGCTACGCGCACGATTATTTATTTTACTTTAAGTCATTCAAAAACCAATAAAATTTCACTGATTCAAATTTAGAGGGCAGATTTGAAACAATAATAAAATTTATGCGAGATTTTAGAGACATTTCGTTATATCACTTTTTTTAGAGAGGAATTTCAAGAGGTTTTTAGGAATTTTAATGGAATTTGACAATTTTCAAGTGATTTTTACGAAGTTTTAAAGATTTTTAGGATTTTTAAAAGATTTCGTGGAATTTTAAGGTATTTCAGATATTTCGTGGAATTCGAACGGAATTCATGAAATTTTAAGAGATTTTTTAAAGGTAGGGAATTTTAAGGGATTTGAAATGTTTTGAAATTTTGAGGAAGATTATGAGGTTTCTAAGAACTTTATGAGATTTCAACGAATTTTAAGCGATTTCTAATGTTTTGTGAAATTTCGAGGAATATTAAGCGAATTCAAAAAATTTTTATGATTCTTTCAAGATTTTGTGGAATTTAATGAGATTTCTAATCGTTTTAATGAATTTTAAACAATGTAAAGGGACTTTAAATTTTATCCTAGAATGCAAAGAGTTTCAAGAAGTTTCTGAGAATTTTAAGTGATTTGAAAAGGTTTCTGGGTGTTTTAAGAGAATTTTAAGAGAATTTTAAATGTCGTCATTAAATTTCCAGGAATTTTAAAAGAATTCAAGAGATTTTAATAATTTTAAAAATATTTTATGGGGTTTTTAAATGAAATTTAATGAGATTTTATGAAATTTCGAATAATTTGCAAGGATTTTCTGATTTTTAAAAGATTTTTCTCGTAAAATGTAAAAGGATTTTATGAGATTTTTCTAATTTTTAAAAGGTTTTGTAGAATTTTGAAGGATTTCATGGAATTTGATAAGATTTATAATGATTTTAAGAGATTTTAAATGTTAAGAATTTCCAAGAGGTTTTTAGGAATTTTTAGAGATTTTTGCGAATTTTAACTTGAATTTTATTCAAGAGATTCATGATTTTAATGGTTTTTGTGGATTTTCAAGGGATTTTAACAAGTTTCTGGGAATTTGAAGAAATCTTATCGAAATTTAATGGGTTTCGAAGGTTTTCGTAAAATTTTTTTGCGCCATTAGCTCTTTCATTTTTCGACTTCAAGTCATTCAAAAGCCAATCAGGTTTGCAACAACAATGTATGCGAGCTTTTCGAGATATTTCGTGACACCACTTTTTTTTTTAAGATAGGAAAATGAATTGAAGTTGTTTAATTTCGCCACTAAAATCGTCCAAATTAATTATTATAAATGCCTTTATATCTTCAAATAGTTTATGCGCAATAAAGCAATCTGTAATTAAAATTATGTGGTGCAGCACTTTATCACTTCATGTTACTCGATCTTTGGTCTAATCGAAATCTTACGTTATTTATTTTTAACTACTTCAGTGGAACATCATTGACTAATAAGAAATTATTCAATATTCAATTTAAGTTTAAATACTTGAAATATTTTAATCATTAAACCATTTTTAAAATTGGTTGACTGTACATACAAGTGTGTATTATGGAAATGATCTCTTCGCTGGTTTATGGAGTCAATTTATTAATCAAAAGAAACGAAACTTGTGATGACTTGTTTTTGGTCAATAAAGATAACAGTTTGCGTGAATTGTCGTAATTCTTATTGACAGCCAGACGTTTTGATAGCTGATCTATTTTAACTGAGCTGTTAATACGCCTAATGTCTGTTCCTTATAAAATTGAAATTACATTTTTTCATCCGAATATTTCAAAATTGAAATCGATAAAGTATAATCTTTTTTATTTTTATTTAAATCTTTTATCATGAAATACAGTTTTTAAAAAACTGGATTAATAAATCAAGAAAATGAGTATAAAATTGTGAAATTAAAAAATGCAAATATGATTTTAGGGGCTTCGATATGCAGCAGTTTTTGGGGCGGTTGGAACAGCCGCCGGATCCTGGATCAAAGTTTTTAGTGCAGTTCCGGATCGATTCTGGGTAACTTTTCTTGGCCACTCATTGGTAGCTGTGAGTCAAACTTTTATTCTTTCGGTACCAGCTCGACTTGCTGCTGTTTGGTTTGGACCGGATCAAGTCAGTAGTGCTTGCAGTATTGGCGTCTTTGGAAATCAAGTAAGATTGATTCCTTATTAAATCTTAATTTGCATCTCTCTAATAAATTACTCAACAATAATCAGGGTGACCACATGTCAGGGAAGTCAGGGAAGTCAGGGAAATGTCAGGGAAAAAAAAAATTTGTCAGGGAAGTCAGGGAAATGTCAGGGAAACGCGAGTAGTTATCAGGGAAAATAGAAATTGACATTTATGCTAATTATATTATTTTTGTCGTATTGCGTATAATTTTATAGTTTATTTAACAGATTTTAGAAACATTCCAAAGATTTCGAAGGATTCTAAAGAATTTCCAGGCATTCTTTGAGATTCTTTGGGTTTCTAATGATTTCAAGAGATTTTCCATAATTTTAAAAGATTTTAAGAGGTTTCTAGGAATTTAAAGGAATTAAAAGAGATTTGTATAATATTAAAAAAATTCAGTGTAATTTTAAAAGAATTCACGAAATTTTAAGAGATTTTTGAGAAAGTTTGGAGAATTAAAAGAATTTTAAAAAGCTTGTGAGAAGTTTAAGAAATTTTGAGTTTTTAAAGTAATTTTAAGAGATTTTAATGTTCCTCGTGGAAATTTAAAGGATTTCATGAGATTTTTTATGATTTTTAAAAGATTTTGTGAAATTTTACAGAAAAGAAAAGAATTTTAAGGAATTTTAAAGTTCTTTGTGGAAGTTTAAAGGATTTTAAAAAGCTTGTAAAAATTTTAAGAGATTTTGATTTTTTAAAGTAATTTTAGAAGATTTTAATGTTCCTCGTGGAATTTTAAAGGATTTCATGAGATTTTTATGATTTTTAAAAGGTTTTGTGAAGTTTTACAAAATTTTAAGAGATTTTTACGTACTTTAAAGGATTTAACAGTTTTTCATGGAATTATAAAGGATTTTAAGAAATTTTAAGGGATTATAAAATATTCTCGTGTAATTTTAAAGAATTTTAAGAAATTTTTATTTTTTAAAAGTGATTTTAAGGGATTTGATTGAAATTTTGAAGAATCTCACAAGATTTTTATGATTTATAAAATATTTTGTAGAATTTTATGGAATTGCAAGATGTTTTCAAGAATTTTAAAATATCTTTACATATTTTAAGAGATTTTAAAGTTTTTCGTCGAATTATGAAGAATTTTAAGAAGCTTGTAAAAATTTAAAGAAATGTTGACATTTTTAAAATGATTTTAAAGATATTAAATATTTTTCGTGGAATTAAAAAAAATTTCAAAAATTATTTTTTATTTTTAAAAGATTTTGTGAGGTTTCTGCTTCCAAGAATTTTTATTTAGAGATTTTAATGTATTTTAGGGAATTTCAAAGTTCCTTATTAAATTTTAAAGGATTTCACAAGATTTTTATGATTCGTAAGAGATTTTGTGAAATTGTAAACGATTTCGTGGAATTTTAATAGATTTTAAAGAATTTATGACATTTTATAGGATTTTAAAAATTATAGTTAAATTTTAAGATATTTAAATATATTTCTAGAAATTTCAAAAGATTTCAGCGAATTTTAAGGGATTTCAATAAGTTTCCAATAATTTTAAGAGATTTTGACGCATTCTAAGAGATATTAAAGTTCCTCGTGGAATTTTGAAATATTTCAAGAGATTTTAAATAGATTTTGTGGAATTTTGAAGGATTGTAGGAAATTTTGAGATATTTTTATGAATTTTAAAAGATTTTGAAGTTTTTTGAGTAATTTAAAGGATTTGAAATGATTTTAAGGAAAATTTTAAATCAATTAGTGAAAATTTAAGGGTTTTCATAAAATATTAACAAATTTGAAGGGATTTCGTCGAATTTTAAGATTTTTCTAGGAATTTCAAGAAATTTCAATGAATTTTAAGAGATTTCCAAGGTTGTCATAAATTTGAGAGATTTTCACCAATTTCAAGTCGTTTGAAGTGATTTTAAATTTCAAAAGATGTAAAGTGATATTATACGAAATTTCTGAAAAATTTCAATAGTATTTTTACTGAAAATTTGTTCGCGTTTTGATACTCTTATGTCAGGGAAATGAAAAAATTGAATCCTGTGGCCATTCCGATAATTGAATTTACAGTTTATAACAAACTGGAAAATTACTTATAAACATTCCCATCAATTAATTTATCTATTTTTTTTTTATTTATGTCTTTATCTATTTTATCTGTCACTGTTATAAAAATTCTAAATGGATCTAAAAATACGTCTTTTTATAAAGAATTATTATCGACATTTAAGCTCTATTTCAAATCCGTGAATAGGCTTATGTCGATTTAGCTATATTTAAACTTTTTAAGCAGAGTTTATCGTTTAGCCTCGTGCAGAAATAAATTTCTAATGCTCTTATCAGTTTCGCCAACTTCACGTTTGCAATAATATACATTTTTCACTAAAACTGGGCCATTTACCTTGGCCTGTACGAAATGGAGATAAATGGACCAGTTTTAGTAAAAAAATATTCATTATTGTAAACATAAAGTTGTTGTTTTATTTTTTAACTTTTATTCTTGATCTTTGATTAATTGTCTATTTTCGGACAAGAATCAGCAAGATTTGATGGGAAACCACTCAGAGTTAGGCACCCACGATTAATTTCAGAGAGTTGGGGTCCGACCCTCGATAAAATACCGACTCTGCGATACATACCTAGGACTATATGATCGACGATAAGTGATTCAATTTGACCAAGGTGCATGCTATATATGATTACTTCGTTGATGGTGATTACTTCTCCCAATCACGAATTCACTTAACTTGGATTTACCAAGTAGATTCGCTTTATATAGAATGCAAATATTAATCAAATTATGTATGTCCTCTATCATTTTCTTAATACTCTTTCTGTTATAAAAAATTTTACAGCAACTTCTAAACTATTTTGATGTTTATAAACTGAATTTTAAAGTAAATAGTATTATAATAATATTTTTTGAAAAATTAACAATTTTCTGAAGAGGAAAGAAACGTATTCGAAAATTTATCGTAAAATTTGCATTGCTTATCAACAAATTATCCACCTCTGTCGCAGAGGTGAACAAAAAATTTATAACATTGTTAACGGCTTGGTTTGATAATTGTCAAAGACAATGGAATAAAAATAGAGTAATAAAGACGAGATATTGAGATATTCAGATGTTTAGAGATAAAGATAAGGTGGTGTCGAGATTTACAGCGATTGAAAATTAGAGTACAAATGCACTGAAAGCGATGGCTATAGAACAGGAGGAAGCGAGCTCTTGTTAGAGGGTTTTATATTAAATGGTATCTCAGTGTCACGTAGTAAATATATAGTAATGTAACACTATTGAGAGATATAATTTTACTGATCAAGTACCACACACATTAGACGATTCCTCACATGTGACGGGTTATTTACCTTCTATCTATCAATATTCATTATGCTAAGTAGTCAAATTACTAACGCAGACACATCCTACTTAAACACTTATTCTCATTTCGTAGGTGAATTATGCTGAATAGTACTAAAGGTGAAAAACAAAACATGTCAAGAAATAAGAAAATAAGCCATTTAGGAACCGATTTATATACGAATAATGTAGAAATTGTAAATAAGAATTCAATTTTCAATGCCTAGTTTTTCAATGATTTCTCTATCTAGTTTATGTAGGAATTTATTTAATTCGATTTAAATTATTCGAATACAATGGAAAATGCTATACATATGTGTATTTAGAAAATCCGACATTTTAATATTTTTAAACTGGGAATTTTAGAGTGTAAAGGTATTTAAAGTGGATGTATTCAAATTTGAGAACTCTCGATTTTAAAGTTTATTTGAGGTCTGAACGTTTACAAATAAAAAAAAATCAAATTGAAAATTTGCGTTGTGGAAGCTTTCGAGTTTGATTGCTTTTTTCTATTTAGAAGAATAAAAAAACCCAAAATTATTTTAAAATAAAAAAACGTCTACAAAAGCATTCATTTTACAAAAATCGTTTATAATTTTTTTCACGAACTTAATATTTTTTAAAAATAGAAAGCTTTATTTAAATTTGAGACTTCATTTCACATTCCAAAAGCTCTTTACAATTCGTCAGTTTCAATTATTTGATCTCGTCGTGATTGAGAAGAGGATGTAATCCTGGCTTTAATAGACGATTAGATTCAGAGGCAGAGCTATAAATTTATCTCAAGCTGAGGGCATATCACAAAATTGCTACTAGCTAGAGTCAGGAAACATTTTGAATTATAGACTCTTTCTACATTTAGATTTTAAATTGTCGCTCGTAAATTATTTTATATCTTGCACGAGTAATTAATTTGACTTTATTTTTTCAGTTGGGAGTTGCAATCGGATTTTTATTTCCGCCGATGTTAGTCCCAGAGAGTAAAGATCCTGAAATTGTTGGACAAGGATTTCAGTTTATGTTTTACATAGTCGCAGCATTTACAACGATAATTTTAGTCCTTATATTATTGTGTAAGTAAAAAATTGCGTTTTAATTATATTTTTAAGTTCCTAGCTTTTCAGTTAATATTCTGTGATTTAAATATTAAAGCAGCTGAAGTCTTAATTCCCTAGAATTTTAAACAAGACCTTCTTGAAATTTAAATATTCATGAATATAAAATTTTAGTTTTTAAGGCTGAACCACCTCTGCCTCCGAGTCCAGCTCAAGCTGTTCAACGAGATGCAGAAGCTACTGAAAGTTTCTTCCAATCAGTCAAGAGGCTTGCGACTAATTTCGGTTATCTCTTACTTTTGCTGAGCTATGCAATTAACGTTGGCATTTTCTATGCCATAAGCACCCTCCTCAGTCAAATCCTTGAAAATCATTACCCAGTATGTATAGCAAAAAATAAATTAAACCTTTTGATAAAACGAAAAATCTATAAACAATTTAAAATAATTTCAGCATTCGAGTATTCACGCAGGAAGAATTGGATTAACGATAGTCTGTGCAGGAATGTTGGGATCTGTTATGTGTGGAGTAGTTTTGGACAAAACCCACAAATTTAAGTGAGTTATAATTTTTTAAATAAGTTTATTAAACTAGTTTCATTAAATTTTTGAATTTGATATTCAAAATCATTATTTCAAACTATATTTACCAATTATTTTCATTTTCTTAATATGGTAACTTTATTTTGACTTATTTTTTGTTTGAAGTCTAAATTGTAATAGGAATGGAAATCAGAAACGGTATTAAATTAAATATAGTATTTACTGCGTTCGTTTGTCGCACCATACTATTTATAAGACGTGCTAATTCTGTTAACATCCACAGGGAAACGACTCTTGGCGTCTACCTGTTTTCGTTAGTGGGCATGATTATCTTTACTTTCACACTGGACTGTGGACAAATCTACGTTGTCTATTTCACTGCTGGATTACTGGGGTAAGATTTAAAATTCTTTAATGTCTCTCAAAATATTGAAAAAATCTTGAAATCTATTAAAATTCCTAGAAATTCTTTAAAACCCCAAGAAACTTCGTGAAATTTGATGAAATCTTCGAAATCGTGTAATCTTCATTTGTCAAAAATTTTAGATTCTTCATGACGGGTTATTTGCCAGTGGGTTTCGAGTTTGCAGCAGAATTAACATATCCAGAGCCAGAAGGAACATCAGCAGGTTTGCTAAATGCAATGACCCAGGTATTTGGAATAGCCTTCACTTCAATTTCCGGATATCTGATTACTCAATGGGGCGATTTTTGGTCAAATATAACTCTCTGCATTACACTTGGCCTGGGAACAATTCTCACTATGATCATTCCCAACGATCTGAGACGACAAAATGCCAAATTTTAAGCGAAAAAGAATTATCTTGAAGAAAGCGGACGCTTAATAGTTACTGGAATATGTAACGAAATATGAAATTCGAGACAATAGCACGCAGGTGCAAATACTTGCCAAATGTGCCAATTTTTTGAGAAGCAAGGAAAAAAGATGCATCGCTGAAAACGATGTTTTAAAAATACTTAGGGTAATCCCTAAATAACAATTCTGTTCGAGAATTTCACAGAAAAAGAAGACAATAATATATAACGGCGAATTTAAATGTGCAAGGCCTTGTTTATGAGGCATTTTGAGAAGAAGAATTTTAAGAGCGACGCTCATTTTTAAAAATGGAAATCCTTCTCGTATCTAAATGTGATGATCCATATTTTATAGTAGGATCTACTTTAAATGATTTTTTGAAAGAGATACAGAAGACAATTATTTTTTCTACGAAATTTAGTATCGATAACAAATAATTTCTCTTTCGTATAGAAAGTTTTATTCAGAAAAGCTTCCTATCTAAGAATTGCATTTGCAAACATGTTTAGACAACTAGGTAAATGTCTTTTAACTTCACAGATCTAGTTTTGATAGGATAGATTTTAATCTAAGAAATTGTAGTCTGATCTTTAGTTGCATACAGTTTAGTTTAGGAAAGACTTCGAGACCTAAGGATATTCTGAAAGTCGTATTGTAGAAAGACAAAGAATATTTTTACAATACACTCACGAGATGTGATAAATTCTAAAGATTTGTGGTTCCCTCCACATGACCTCTACATATTTTAATAAACCAGCATAATTTTTTTCTGACTCCTTTGAATCAAGGAAATAAAGAGCAAGCCTAATCTTTATAAATTAAAGCTTATTTAAACAAATTTAAAACATCTGCTACTTATTTTCTTGATTCTTATGGTTTCAATAGAATGAAGCAAGTACAAGTTTAGTTAGCAAAAGTTCAATTATCAGAAAGAGACCCTGTAAATATGTATATTTTGTATTCCCGAGTTGCAATTAATTAAGCAGGATTTCAATCCGTTGTATATTTTTTAATGCATGAATTTGTCGAAATAATGTGTACTATAGAAAATGTAAATGTTAGGTCAAGAAACAAAGTAGAATCTTACAATTAGAATAAATGTCCGTTGACGGCTCATATTATACGGCACCATCTGTTGAATCGAGAATTCTGCTGTCGAGATTATTGAATTGATCGATTCGCCAAATTGAACGAAATTGAAACGATCAGAACAATGAGTGACGATACAAGAATATTTTTATTGATGAGATGTAGTTTTATCTTGAAAAATTATACTCCAGACCGGATCCATTTCGCAGATAAAGAACTCGATCAGGTTCAAAATTACTGGAAAATTAAATTTTTCCTGGACAGGATTCTCGATGCTGTTACTATATTAATATTTTTGATAGGCTATTTTATGGGTCACTGAGCGACGTTGACGTTGATTTAATTATAAAACGTACCTGCGCCACGGCCGTGATAAATTATAATTGATTGCCTAGTCTGTCAGTCAGTTCATAATTAATTTAAGTAATTAGTTATAATCTAGTTACTTTCCTAAAATTTTCCGAGTTCTTCCAACTTTATGAAATATTTTTGCACCCTCCTTCTTTCTAAGTAGATATATTTTTTTAAATGTGAAAAACATATTTTAGTAAATAATGTTTCTGAGAAATTCTTCCATTGGGAAGTTTAGAATTTTCCTAGCCATTTTTTAATGTTAAGAAAATCTCTCTTTAAAACTCAAATAATCTTGCTTGTGAATGTTAAATTTGAAAAAAAAATTACGCGCTAAAATTATAGTACTATTGTATTAAGATGACATGAAAATTAGTATTTTTGAAAATTCTACAAAGTCGGAGAATATAATCCTTGAGAGCAATTTTGCGTGTTATCTTAATATGTAAGTATTTATAATTAAAAAAAATATTTACGTAAAGTTTCGATTAAGACTCTATTACGAACTGTTAATCATTCCTCGTTGTTATAGTATTTTTTAAATTAAGGGAATACAGTAGGAAAAGTGAATTCAATGGAAAATAGATGCCAATTTTTTGGTGATAGATTATTTTTTATCGTAAGACTTATTTTATAATTCTTTAAAAAGGCTGAATTTCAAAGAAAGGAGTGTCCAGAAAAGTATATTTTATATTGCGACTTTTGAAAATGTAGAATATAATCATATCTGATTATCATATCAAGAATTATTTTGTATCAAAAGTTTATTATTTCTTGTTTTGATTCCTGTATCAGAATCTTGCATATCAAATTTTTAAATACAGCGACAATTATCGTATCTTTAAAACAAATTATTTGTGCTCAAAAAAATCGATTGAACGAAATTGATTTCTGTGAGAAGAAGAAAGATTTGTAAGAAGTGACAACTGTTAAGGAATTTCATTCAATTTGTAGAAAATAAAGTTGACGTTTACCTCTTCCTAAAAATCCCACAAAATAAAATCGTGATGTTACAATGATACATGTTAAAGTTGAAACTAGTCGCCATATTTTTAGATAGTACAGATCGTTGTTACAAATTGAATGTTTGTTAAAATAAATGCGAATTCTATTCTAGCATTGTTATTACTTTATAGCTATAAAAGAAATAAAATGACAAGTAAATCCCGTTTTTTTTATAAATATCTAAATTAAAATGTACATTTTTATTTTTTAATAACAGAATGTACATTGTTTCAGTTCCTGTTCAGATATTATTTCAGGATCTGGATTATACTATCAAATAAAGTAACTTCTCAACAAATCCACTGATTGTGAGTGGCAGACGAACGAGTGGAATATACAAAATTTAAGTATTTATCTTAATATATTATACAAAACCGAAGCTTAGTCAAAAAAAGAAAAAGTAATATCACTAAATCACTTCCAGTGAGAGTTTTTTTCGTTTTACACTAGCACCGTCACTGTTTTCTTGTTTCCCCTACAAAAAGTTTCAAGAACTTTAAAGTCAAGTCTCTTTAAATATAAGTATTGGCACTTAACCAGATTTTTGAAATCTGGAGTCAGTTCATCAAAAACCTGAGTCACTTTATCCAAATGATTTATTTCCAAATTGTAGCTATTTTTTTTTTAATAAAAAAAATATTTTTTTAGGGAAGCTACGATCTCGAAAGAGTACTGGGATGATAAAGTGTTGTATCTGCTCCCCATTCATAAGGATTTTCATGAGGTCCTATTGTAACAACAGTTCCTGGTCCAATTGACGTGTGAGATGTTGCACTGGCCATTCCAGGTCCAGAAGAAATGTAGCTTAAAGTTGGTCTTGGTTGATCTCTCAAACGTGCGTGTTTTGCCTGCTTCTTATATCTGAAAAAATGTGGAGTTAATTGAATAATGTAAGGTACTTGAAGGGAATTAAAGTGTCATCAATAGAGCAATGAGGTAAGTCCTGAAGGAAAAAAATGTCACTTACTTTGAATGCATACAGCATAAGGTGCAACTCGAAACAATGGTAGCAATTCCAACTAAAATTGCAATAGCCAGAACCCACATTTGGGTTTTGGAAGCATCAGCACGAGCAACAGTGTTGGCACAATTAGCAACCTTCTCCACATTAAAAGTCCTATAAACTTTCTTCAGTTCCTCATTGTTCGAATCAGTGAGCAAAGCCTTCATCTCTCTAAGATCATAAACTTCCTTTCCTACCATCTGAAAACATGAACTAGTGGAAGAAAAGTCCAGGGAATTATCATCCTTGGAATAAAATTGAGTGTCATAAACATTGACACTGATTGGCAAGGACAAAGCCTGCTGGACAGCTTTTTCAAAGTTCTCCAATTTCTTCCTTACTTCAGCTGGAGGCTTCGAAAAGACAAATTTCAACATGTCTCTATCTCTGAGTAAAAATATCCTCAGAGTTATATTCGTCTGTCTTCCAAATTGTATTGAATTATTAGCAGAAACGGGTATTTCCATGTAGCCATCAGAAAAGCTTGCAAGTGATCCAGTAGTCCGAAGTTCCCCAGTTTCAGAATTTAAAGCCAAATGTGAAGGAATTTCCTTTTGAGACATTGCTGAATCAACTAGAGAAATGAAAGAAATATTCCCCATGATGTAATTAATTGGAAGAGCATCAGAGTCTGAATCATGAGCATCGAGGGTTATCAAACTCGTGTCAATTGGTACGTTCAATCGGACTCCAATAGTAATATTTTCCTTCTTAAATTGTGGTTTATTATCATCTATATCTAAAACCTTAATCAAAATCTGCCTCTCCGATGGATCCTGTCGATTATAAGGTTTCAATGCTTGTAAAGCTTCAGATTTTTTCGAAGAATACTTAAAACACTTTACAGTTAACAAATGTTTATCAGCAGTTTCTCTATCCAATCTTTTCACAGACTTTATGACTGCAGAATTGTTCTCTAGACGTTCCACAGAGAAAATCCCTTCTTCATTTCCATAAATTATCGCATAATCAATCATTCCATTTTCTCCAATGTCTTCATCAATTGCTTCAATGATTCCAACTTTGGAACCAACTGGCAATTCCTCCTCTATGTTCAACTCAACTGGTGGACTGTAGAGACTTCTTTTAAAATGAGGCTTGTGATCATCAATGTCAATGATCATGACTTGAAGAACTCGAGTTGCTTGTTGAGGAGGATCGCCCAAATCTTGAGCAACGAGGATCAAGGTATAGGAGTCTTTGGACTCTCTATCTAAAAGTTTTCTAGTTGTTATTAATCCAGTTTCACTGTTGATTTTAAAAGCACTTGAGTCACTGCCGAAGTTACCATCTTCTAAAAATTTAAAGGTAATTTTTCCATTTGGTAGATTTGGATCATCTGGATCAGAAGCTACAACTTGGAAGACTGGACTTCCAACTGTTGAATTTTCTGCTATGGAAGCAACTTCTTCAAGAGTTGGTCTAATAAAAAGGGGAACTCCGTCATTACTAACAACGTCACCTATATATAATGTTAGAAGAACGTCCGAAAACATCACTGGATCTCCACTATCTTGGGCTCTTATTCTCATGATGTAGGGTTCAGTTCTTCCTTTTCCAGTTAGTTCCCTAGCTGATGATATTTCTCCTGTTGAGTGGTTTATCTTTAGAAAGCCACTAGCTTCTCCCTCATCGATGATCTCAAAATGAACATGTCCACCTAGACCTTCATCAGGATCAACAGCTGTGATGTTCACGATGCTAACTCCTTTGGCAGCATTTTCTGGAATAACTGCTGTGTAAGACTCTTGGGGAAAACTTGGTGCATTGTCATTGACATCTAGGATGTCAACTGTCACTAAAGATCTCGTCGTTTTTTGTTCGACTCCACCTTCTGGCATGTCGGACGCAACAACGTAGAATCGAAGAACTGACTGTCTTTCCCTATCCAAGGATGTATTCTGAGCAATCTATAACAAAAATAGGTAATTAGAAAATGAAATCAAATGATTTTAATAATAATAAAGAAGCAACCCAAATCCTACCTGGATATTTCCATTGATAGGATCAACCTCAAACATATTAGCATTTTCTCCAGTCAGTACATATCTGACTTCCCCATATCCTCTTTTCTTCTCTTCTTCGGTATTTGAACTATCCATATCAGTGGCTTTTACATTGAGAATAATTTTGGAAGGTTTGGTTGATTCAAGAATAGCAATTTTGTAATCTTTGTGCGTAAAAATTGGGCTGTTATCATTAATATCTTGAACTTCAATAATCACATTGGCTTCAGACATGTGCCGAGTAATTTCGTAATCCCTCGCGAGAGCTCTAACTTTAAATTTGATGAACTTTTGATTAAGAGTTTCATAATCAAGTCTCTTGCTCAAAACGACATTTCCACTTTGCACTCCAACGTTAACAAAACCTTCATCATCTTCTGCTCTAATCAGTTCAAACCTTTGAACAGGGTATCCAGTCATTGGTTCTTTGGCTGAGAGCATCAATAAAGTCGTTCCCAATGGTTGTTCTTCAGGAATTGTAATTTTAATTGTTGGATTGTTGGGTGACCAACCAGGATTTGTGAAAGTTGGATTATCATCACTGTAAGCTTGGATGTAAATTGTAACTTCGACTGTAGCAACTTGATTTTCTTTGTTTTCCATTGCGTTCAAGTCTTTTGCTTGAACTGTTAAGATAACAACAGCAGCTACTTGATAATCAAGACCTCTGTTGACTGTTATCATTCCTGTTGTGGAATTTATGCGAAAAGCTGTTTTGTAGTCGTAGGGTATTGTACTTTTGAGAGCTACACCAGTTTTATCGACAGCGTTGATTGGTTCTATGATAGTGTATTCTATATTTGCATCTGAGTCCGGATCCGAGGCTGTCACTTTCAAAACAGATTCACCTAAGGCTGCTCTCTCCGAAACGTAGACAAGATAAGTCGAATTTTTGAAAGTAGGTGGTTTGTTGTTCACATCAATGATGCTAACAGTGACTGTCGTACTTGCAGTTTCTCTAACAGGTGTTCCAGAGTCAATTGCATAAACAATTACTTTATACTTATCACCACCAGTTTCCAGATCCAATCTGGCATCTGGTGAAACTGTTATAATACCAGAGCTAGAAGAAAATATCTTCTGTTAAAAAACAAACCATAATTGTTGAATCTTGTTTGTTGAAATATTCTTTTATTTATATTATTTAATGTAACTAGCAAACCAACACGCGCGCGATTGTTTTTTTTTTTTTCTTAGAACTTCAAATCATTCAAAAGTCAATCAGATGTATGCGAGATTTTCGAGACATTTTTATAGAGAAACCACTTTTTCCGAGAGGAATTTCAAGAGGTTTCTAGAAATTTCAAGGGAATTTGAGGATTTTTATTAAGTGATTTTTACGAAATTCAAAAGATTTTTAGGATTTTTAAAAAATTTTATAGAATTCTAAGGGATTTTAGGATACTTCGCGAAATTTTAAAGGAATTCATACAATTTTAAGAGACTTTTAAGAATTCTAAGGAATTTTAAGGGATTATAAATGTTTTGAAATTTTGAGGAATTTTAAAAGGTTTCTAAGAATTTCTAAGGTTTTCGTGAAACTTTAAGGAATTTCAAAAGGCTTGTAAGAATTTTATGGGGTTTTAAAGAATTTTAAATGTTATCCTGGAATTCCAAGGAATTTTAAGACATTTTAAAAGATTTCTGAGAATTTCGAGGGACTTTATGGAATTTTATAAGATTTCTAATAATTTTAAGTGATTTCAAGAGATTTTTCTGATCTTTAAAAGATTTTGTGAAAATTTTAAGGGATTTCATGGAATTTGATAAGATTTCTAATAATTTTAAAAGATTCCAAGAGATTTTTCTGATTTTTAAAAAATATTGTAGAATTGATGAGAATTTCACGGAAATTGATGAGATCATTTCTAATAATTTTAAGGGATTTTAAATGTTAAAGAATTTCAAAAGGTTTCTAGGGATTTCATGGAATTTTTTGATGAGGTTTTTAATATTTTTAAAGAATTTTAATCGATATAAAACGAATTTTAATTTTTATTATAGAATTTTAAAGAATTTCAAAAAGTTTTTGGGAATTTTGAGAAATTTTCACAAATTTTAAGCAATTTCAAAGCTTTTCGTGACATTTTAAAGGATTTTAAGGGATTTTAAAGTTTATGATGGAATTTCCAGAAATTTTAAGAGAATTTAAGAGATTTTAATGATTTTTAAAAGACTTTATCGCATCTTTAAGGCTTTTATTCAATTTTATGAGATTTCTAATAATTTTAAGGGAATTCAAAAGATTTTTCTGATTTTTAAAAGATATTATGGAATTTTTAAGGATTTCATGGAATTTGACGAGATCTCTGATACTTTTAATGGATTTTAAAAGATATGAAGGTATTTTAAATGTTATCATAGAATTTTAAAGAATTTCAAGAAGTTTCTGGGAATTTTAAGAGATTTTCACATTTTATTGAAGGATATCAACAAATTTTCATGATTTTTAAAAGATTTTGTAGAATTAACAAGTTTTTTGTGGATTGTTAAGGGTTTTCAAGTGGTTTCTTGGAATTTTAAGATTTTTTAACAAATTTTAAGGAATTTCGAAGGTTTTCGTGAAATTTGAAGATACGAAGGCAAACCAACACACGCGCGATTATTTTTTTTTCCTACAACTTCAAGTCATTCAAAAGCCAATCAGGTTTGCAACAACAATGTATGCGAGATTTTCGAGACATTTCGTGATACCACTTTTTTAAGATAGAGAATAAAACCCTGATTACCTCGAGTTGATGACAAAGTTGTCCTTGGCGCCAGAAGCAATCTGATACTGTAATAAACTATCCCTTCCATCCGGATCATTAGCAATCACTCTGATGACTTCTGTTCCAGGAGAAGCATTTTCCAAAAGCCTGGCTCTATAACTGTTTGGTCCTGGAGTTCCAGCTTTATAATTCCCTCGGAAAACTGGTTTTTGGTTTCCAGGGACACCCACTCGAATGAAGATTTTGGTCTCTGAATATAAAGGCGGCTTTCCAGCGTCCGTTCCACGAATTGTTAGTTCGTAAATTCCCCGTTCAGTGTCACCTGAACGAGCTGGTTTTATCATTGTTATTTCTCCCGATTCTGGATTGATCTAGAATGTTAAAAATGTTAAAAATACGAATTTCATTTCAGGCAAGATTTCTTTAACAAATTATCAGAAATATGGTAGATTTAGATTACGAATAGACACCTTGAAGACGTTTTCAGTCATGCTGTTGTGACTACTGATAGAATAAGTGATTTTCCCATTGCCATGCATAGGACCATCAACATCAGTTGCTCTGACAAACATCTGAGGATCAAAACTGTTTGCCCCTTCTCTCACAGTTCTGGAATACTCATGTTGTTCAAAAACTGGATTGTTGTCATTGACATCTTCCAACTCGATAAGGATATTAACCGTTGATACTCTTCCACCTCCATCTTTAGCTTCCATTGTCAAAGAATAGGATTTTTGAGTTTCATAATCCAGTGGTTTTGCTACAGAAACTCCTCCTTCTTTCGGATCTGCTCTGAACTTATCTGCTCCGAATCCTCGTAGACTATAAGTCAAATCACCAAAGGATCCACTGTCTCGATCTGTTGCAAAAACGTCTGCAAAGTGAGTTCCTGGTTCTGCATCTTCTCGAACCGAGAGTTTGTAAACTGATTGTGAAAACTGTGGACTGTGGTCGTTGGCATCTAGGAGTTTTATATGAACTCTGGAAGTTGCAACCTGAAAGAAGAAATTACAGTGAAGCACAGATTAATTGTAATAATAATACTAATAATTTTATTTCTGATCCACAGAACCTACCACTTCTCCAGCTACTGAGGCAGTCACTTCGAATTCCAAATCTCGTAATGAAGTGTCCGGGACATCATAATCTAGGACACTTTCATCTCGGGCTCTTATCACCACTGGAACTCTTCCCTGAGCTTCTTCAGGACTGACTATAAAAGCTTCGCTGACTCCTGGGTAATTAGGAACATCTTGTAAGGCCAGTGTGTACTTTGCATTGTCACCAACATCTCCATCACTTACAACCATATTGAGACCTGGAAATAATTAACAAAACTTTACAACTTGATTTCAAAAATTTCTTAGAAGTTCAAGTTGAAGACTCTCTTTACCCGGAAGAGGTGTGTCCATGCCAATATCTTCAGAGATCTTGAGACTGAAGTAATCTTCATTAAAGGTCGGCGTCAAGTCATCGACATCTGTAACGACGATCGTTACCACTGAAATGGCTGATTCGGCTGGAATCTCGTTGTTAATGAGCTCTGTCGCCCTGACTTGGAAAGTATAAATTCCACCATTTTGCAAAATATTAGGATCTTCTCGATCCAAGGAGACATTTGTAGTTATTAATCTGCCCAGTGCTATGTCGCCTTTTCGAGACACTTCCAACCGGAAGTGACCAAAATCCTCATTTTCTAAAGTCAGAAGAAGAGGCCTTGGTTCTCCTGTGTCACCATCTCTTGCTTTCACTGTTAAAATTGTGTAACCTTCTGGTGTATTTTCAGGAAGAGCTGCACTGTAGGGTGCATTTAGAAAAGTCGGCGGCTGATCCTATCATTAATTTAAAAATAAAACGAGTAAGTTCAACCTGATTTTTCAATTTAACATTTTTCTATAAATTATGTTGTATTAAAATAATTCAATTACTTGTACATCCAGAACATCGACAGCGACTGTGGCCCTGGCTTGTAACCTTTTGAAAGGATCACTGGCTCCATCGACAGCAACAAGATTGATGAGATAAGAATTTCTTCTCTCGTAATCCAACGGTTTCGACACAGTGATTTGCACATCATATTTTCCTTCTGCCAACTGACGAAAAGGAAGAATATTACTTAAGGGGTAACACCACTGTAGAAATTTCAAAAAATCGATTTTTTTATTAGCTTAAAAAATTCTTTGAACCTTGTAGAATAAAGGACAAAAGATTTTATACGTGTTCGCAGGGCCGAATTTACCCTCAATGCCGCCCTAGGCCACTGAAAAATGTGCCGCTCTTTCTACAAACTTTATTATAATTCCATGTACTATAAACAGAGAAGCAATTATGTAACTTTTCACTTCCACTTTCATTTTCACGTTCACTTTTTTGTTTCCTACTTTTTGATTTTCACTTTTTCCAAATACACGTGATGTTAATTTTGACATTTTAAACATCACCCACGAAATTGGGTTGAAGTTGCAGACTTCTAGTCTGACGAACATTTTTTATTTATTTTTTTTTACACTTATTCAATTAAGAATATAAAACAAAGTTTCCAAAACCGAAAACCAGACGTTTCCCGTGTTTTTAAGGGATTTCAAGTGACTTTCATGAATTTCAAGGGATTTTATATAGAGACTAAGTAATTTTAGGAAATTTCAAGATATTTTAAGAAATTTTATTTGATTATATGGAACTTCAAAGCATTCTTGAAAGAGTTCAAAAGGGTCAATTGATTTTAAGAAATTTCGAGGAATTGATTCTAATATTGAGGAAACCAAATGAAATCCCTTAAAATCCCTTAAAATTACTTGAAATTCTTAAAAATTTTGTTAATCTTCTGAAATTGTCTTAAAATCATTAAAAATATATCAAAATCCCTTAGAGTTTATTCAAATCTCTTGAAGTACCTTGAAATTTCTTCAAATTCCTTCAAATTCCTTAAAATCAGTTAAAATGTTTTAAAATTTCGTGCAATCTCTGAAGAAACCTTTTCTGCAATCCTTTAGTTTCTTAAATTTTTTTTATAAATCTTACGAAATTTTTGGAAATTTCCGGACAACATCTGGTAAATTTTTGCTAAGTAAACACATAAAAATCTGCGGGGTTTTGAGAATTTTGGAAATATTTTATGATATTTTTCGTCAGACTGTAGCCCTGCTGGAAGTAAAGAGATATAAATCCTATCCCTTTCTATCTCTTTCTATCCCTAATATAGAAAGGGATAAAGATTGTTTATCCCTTTCTATATCTTGCCTATACCCGCATATCTCTTTCTATCTCCATATTAATCTACGTCCACGCCTATCTTTTTGAATCTTCTCTTTTCTATTC
>CAJFCP010025585.1:0-13904 GCA_904066005.1 Synergus itoensis
GAAAAATTTATTGGATTATTTACATATACTATTGTATCAATAATGCGGAATTCAATAGCAACGGCACTTTTGATTCAACAGTTCTTTTTTCTCAGTGTATAAATTTCATGTTATAAATTATAGCTCCCCTCCCGTCAAATAATAATAATGTAACAAGTTTTCACATCTAATAAGAGCTCACTTTTCTCAGGTAAATTAAAAAATCCAACAACTCTACAGATTTCTAATGCAGAAATAAAGGACCGAATTTTAACAAGAAATTTAGCAAAAATATTAATGGAAGATGGAAATGTTGAAAGAGGTAATGAGATTCCTTCACAGGGATGTCTCAGTAAAATACGCCGAGAGGAACCTAGAAATAGTTGTCTCCAAAACTATATTTTTGTTGTAAGTACACACTACACATATATGTAAGAATTACAAAGAAGAAGAAAGAATACAGCAGAACAAACTAAGCGCTAATATTACATTGTGCACCTAGTAGTGAATGTCGGTCTTTATACGCCGAGTGAGAGTTTGTATTATGAGTCGAGGCGAGCGCGTGTAACGGAAACTCGCGAGACATATAAAGACCTTCACTTCATGGTCCATACGATACTTTATGTAACAAAGTATGATTTACATGTTAAAAAAAAATCAATAAAAATGTCAGAGAGTGAGTAAAGAGTGTCAAGAAAAGGGTCTATCACAAGATATATGATGTATTTGTATACATTTTGACAAATAACAAGTCGAAGCGTTCTCTCAGAATTGACTACACTGTTAAAAATGTTTTCAAAATTAATATACTTTTAATATACATTTTGTAAAGTCATTTTCATATGCCGTAAATTAACCCTCAAAGTCCACACTTTCAGAAAGTTACGTAAAACCCACACATGGGTATTTTTCACCCGGCGACGCTTTGGAAGCTTCTATTTCCTGCTTAAATTAATCAATTTGAGTGCATTTTTTTCAATCGACAGGAAATTTAGTCTGGAAGACGAAAAAATTATTTATTTTTTATTTTATTTAACAGCAAAAAATTATTTACAAAAAACCAAATGAAAATTTTCGTTTTTTTTTTTTTTTTTTTTTTTTTTTTTTTTTTTCGAAAATTCAATTCAATCGCTGGATATACTATACCGTACCCAGTGTGGGCTTTGAGGGTTAAATTTAATATAAAACCATATTAAAATTAATATAGGGTATATTAATATTAATATAAGATAGATTAATATTAATATAAAGTATATTAATTTTAATATGGTTGTAAATTAATTCTAAAACATAATGATATATTAAATTTAATTGACGGTATATGCAAATGACTTTACTCACAGTATATTAAATTTTCATCAGTTTTTTTTAACAGTGTAGCTACGTACCGAGGGTTCTTCCTTAAATAGAGCAAGTTTTTTGTATAACTTATTAATAAAATTCTTACAAATAGTTTCATAATATGTAGGTTTTTTTTTTCAATTCGCAGTCCTCGGACGTCAAAGATGTGGTTTGCTAATTCTTGACACAATATATTATACTATTGATGAAATCCACGGTGTTTTAAATTTTCTGCGATTGTCACTGAAACTTTCGAATTTACGTTTTAAATTTTTCTCAACTTTTGTGTATATTTCAGACGATTAACTATCATATTCTCGAATAATGAGGTTCATAACATTTACTCGACTTTCTAAAATATCTATACGAGTATTACACAGGGTCGATGACTTTTTAAGCGAAAAATTTTTTCCGTGTAAGTTGTTGAGTTAAAACCTTTCTGGTAACCGAAATGTTCCCATTTTTTTAGCGGACACGTAATTTTCGTTTAATTTATAAAAAATTTGCATGGCTAGGCCGGACCTTTAATTTTATCCGCTTGCTCAAAAATATCAAACAATGTACATTAATATGATGCATTTGGTTAGTACATAAAAATTCATATACAATACTTAAAAATGTAGCGCTTTGTATATGTTCTATTATCATTCTGAAAATGATTATCTAATTAAAATTTCGAGTAAAGTGATTTTATTTGCAGGAAAACAATTGCTGGAACTTTACAACATTTTGGAATGAACTTATGCCGATTATTTTATTGGTAAGCATCTAAGTCCTTTATAAAATATCTGAATAGGTAATGATTAGGGATGTTCGATTCTGATTCGATTCTTTGAAGATTGATCTTTTAAATTGATTCTCTACTAGTTGATTCTTTTGAGAATTGATTATTTTCAGTTGAAGTGAAATAAAGTGGAGGAAAGGCGGTGACGCGAACAGAAAAAAAAAACTCTATCGCCCCCATGTTTTTTATTTGCGTCTATAAAAGATCGATCTTTAGACGATCGATTCTTTCCAAGCTGCTGCTGCTGCTGATATATTTTTTGAAGAATTGATTATTCTTGTTTATTTGATCTGTTTATTTATCTGATCTGATTCTTTACAAAGAATCGAACATCCTTAGTAATGATTAACGCCCTGTTTGATTTTATGAAAATAACGTTTACTTAGATACACTATTTTTAATAAAATTTTGCAATTATTAAACTTTTTTTTCAGGAAGACGAGTTTCAAATGGAAGTAGATGTTGATGAAGAGAAATCAAGTAAAATCTCTGAATACTTGATAAACGAAAGCTTCACTGCAGTAAACCAAACAAACAGGAAATGTACAAATTTAAAATCATTATACTGTCACGATGAAGCTTTAATTACAGAAAAAATAAAAGAGAAAGAAGTAGTAAATGAGGATCATAAATGTTTCAAGATCTTATTAAATCTAGTTAATATATGCTCACTCAATGATTGCATTCATCAGTTTCTTAAAAGATTGCAATTACTTGCATTAGCAACAGAGCAACAATTACCAATAAATTTAGAAAGTATATCTGATTTAGAGCACGAGCTTAGCCCACACAATGAACAAAAATTCTCAGATTCCGAGGGAATCTGTTCTTCAAAAATTGTATTCAAAGAGGATAAAAATCTATTTACTGAACGTGTGGAAGAATTTATTATTAATAATGAAATTTATAGCAATCGAGAAAATGGAATAATGAAATCAAATTTGATGCAACAAGGACAATTAATTTCAAATTCTACTGAAAATGCAGATCAAGTTTTCGCATTATCACCCAAGCTGAGAGAACCAGTAGAAAAAAAATGTGAATCGATGAATTTTAGAAGTTCGGAAACGCGTAATTCATTTCTGGAAATAATAAGCGCTAATGAATCTGAGAAATCAGAATCTTGTGTATCTAATTCAGAGGAAATGGACAATTTAGAAATATATAACATTATTAAAGAAAATAACCTCTCTATCAGAAAATCGTATGTTGAAACTGATTGTAAATTAGCAAAGCAAAATAAAGATATAACGATCATCTCTGATCTTATTGACACGAAGCAAATGAGTAGTAACAAAAATACCAATGGACTTGAGGGTTTAAAAGAGAATAGTGTAACGAATTATAAGGTTTATGAATGCCTTAGCGACAATGAAACAACTAATTCTATTCCAGTTCAAAAAAAATCAAAAATAATTCAAAGAATTGAAGACAAGACAGACAATTATGATGAGAAACATCGAATTATAACCTTCAATACTGACTATGAATGTGAAAAAAATAATGCACGAAAACTTACTTCTAGCAATTTGAAAAGCTATGAAAGTGTAATCACACCCTTATCGATAGAATGCGTGGATGATATCCTACCAACTATTGATTACAGTATAATGGAGACATCCGAATTGAAGGTTTGTGTGCACATTTATGCTTTAATAACATCTTAATTGCGTATAAATCATCATCACTCTAAACTCTAATAGTACTTTGTGCAACAAGTACTGAAAACCAAGAAATGGTGATGAGTGCTGCACATCATGCATACGAATCACCATTTCTTGGATGAAGCACGAGTTGCATACATTATTTTTTCTCATAAGTGCATTGAAAAGTCGATTTGAGAAAGTAGGGAAAAGATAAAATTATTTAAATAAAGGCGAAGAGAAAATACCAATGGGGTCCAGGAGCGTAGCCCCGGCGGGGACTCCGACAAGAAAAAAAAACCACTTCAAAAGAATTTACTTTACCTACACTAGTCTAATTGTGTAGACTCCTTCATAATGTTTTTTGGACTTTGCTGATAATAAATCCAAACAAATAATGCTTGTTTCAAGCACTATGTTGTCAGGTGTTTCAATAACCTCGTCTTAATGGTAGGTATAGATTGGTCCATAGTTCCAGTTAGCCATAATCTCAATTGGCCACAAAATCACTAAAAGTTACCATAAGTTACTGAATTTTAAAAACACTGTTAACGTAATGACTAGAAGGTAGTTAGATTGGCGAAAATGGCAGCGCTTTAATTTTAAAGTGGAACTATGGACCAATCTATACCTACCGAAGTACCTAATCACATGACAATAAATGAGTGTCCATTTTTCCTTTAGCTTCGATAGCATTCAACATTTGACAGCATAAAAAAAATGGCTGACTGCAGTTGTCAGCTGATCAACCGGAACCACCGGAACCACCGGAACTCAGCCCTATAGCTTTACGTGCGCATGCCCAACGACGCACATCTCTTTTCACTATATAATCAAACTCTGCATGCGCAACGATGCAGAAGACTTTTCACTGATCAAAGCACGCGTATTCAACGACGCACATCATTTTTTACAACATTTTCATGCGTCATTACGCATGCTCATAAACACGATTTACTATCGTGCTAAAAATAGTATATTGCATTATAAAAGTGATAGACGTCTGTTTTTTCGTGACAAGTACAATGTTTTTAGGACGAGTCGTAAGTGAGGGCATCGAAAATGCTCGAACCGAAGACGAGTCTAAAAACTATGCACAAGTCAAAAAAAGGGCCTACCACGTGACATGCACGAAACTTTTTACAACAAGATCATGAAAAGCGTGAAAATAAACACGTTATCTGATTGGAGTTGTGGGCGAAGAGGGGACGCGGGGTCCAGGTTGCAGTCCTGGCGGGGGGCGGGGCCCCCCAACTTAAAAAAAACCAATTCTTGTTGAAGAATGATGAAACCCGTGACAGTGATGAGGTTATAAAAGCAGGTGAGCCTTTCCGTCGCTAGATGCGCTAGTTAGTTGCTCGAGTCAAAATTGCGGGAACATTTAAATTGTATACATGTAAAATGCCTTTTTTAATATAAATTACTAATAAAAGTTTAAAATTTATTCGGTTTGAAAAGACAAAATTTAAGATTTCAAATACTGATTAGTTTTGCTATGGCGTATATAGTTCTACACGCTAAGTCGCGAGACAAAACCGCGCTGCAGTTGTCGCTGAAAACATTGACCTATTTCCGTCTTTATCTAAATATCTTCCTTTCACTTATTGTGAAAATGTGGAATGCTTACGAACAGAGGCCTTTTCGTAAGCATTCCACATTTCGTACGTTCTATATTCGCATCGTTCGAAAGACGCCATATTACGTACAGATTATAAGCACGAAAACACACCATTTTCATGATAGTGTTGTAAAAAAAGCCATTTTCAATACGCAATACAGTGAGGTATCGAAAATCGACTTTTCAATGCAAGTGTGATAAAAAGTATTAATTAATTTTGTTATCTTTCTTGAAATCAGTTTTTTATTGCAGCAAGAATTATGCAAGTATGGCTTGAAATTCAAAAATCGCGATACAGCAATGCAATTACTAAAACATATTCACGGAGAATTACAACCAATAAAGTGTGGGAGTCACAAAATATTACCTTTAAACACAGAATTTGATAGTCTTAACAAAAATATAGTTCTTGATGAAACTTACTCCTCTGAACTGTGTAAGAGTAAATCTACAAGTAATGATTTATGCGAGTTGAATTTGACATTGGTCAATAAAGCGTGAGTATAAAGAGAATTTCTGTCTAATATTGTTATTCTATTTCACAGAACTAGGATAGGTAATCTTTTCTTGGGCGTCTAATTAAGTTCCAACTTTACATTTGATGTGATGCTGGGCAACTGTCGGTGTATTGATCCTCTTTTCAGTGGTATCGGAACGTGAAAGTCCTAGTGAAAGCTTTGGATTGAAATACATTCAGAACAAGTCCGAAATTTTTTGAATCAATGCGGAATTTGCATCTGAACCAGTTTCATTCCGATTTAATCGAAGGAACTTTCCAATCCCGCAATTAATCCGAGGCCCATTCAAAATCAATCCAAACTTGTAATCAGAATTAATCCGAACTTTAAATTCCAATGATTCCGGTCAATCTCAATGAATATGGTGAATCAGAATTTTCAATTCGAATGGTCTATCCGAATTGTAAATCCGAATTTTCGGATTAATTCTGATTAATTCGGATTAATCGGATTCATTCGGATTGAGTTTGAATGGGTCTCGGATTAATTCGAATTGAAAACTTAATTCCTTCGGATTACATCGAAATGAAATTATTTGGTTTGCATACTAATTCTAGAATGATTCGGAAAATTTCGGATTGGTTAAGAATGAATTTCAATCCGAAACTTTCTCTAATCTCTAGGGAATCTCTATACTCTTTTCTTAATTCTCTAGGAATATCGGCGTATCATGCAGCTATGTAGGCCCGAAGTAATATGGCTCATGCGTGAAACGCTCATAATTAAAAATTAATAGTGGTACAAAATTAATTAATGTCAACTGTTGGCATTTGATATTGATTTAGAAATAACTTTTCCTCAAAGTAAATCACGTGATACTATTTTATGGGTTGACACATTTCAATACTTTGGTATCGATTCTTCTTGGACCCGATACTGTACTCCAATTGGATACGAAGCATTATTTCTCAAATGCCCTAACTCGAAAATCGGACATGTTCGATATTGTTCAAAGTTATACTAAATTTTGTCCTAATACTGGATGGTCATTTTATCAAAAAATATTCTATTTTGTCAAGTATTAGCTGAGTTTGAGGGAGTGAAATTTTCAAGTTTTTCGTGAACCCGATTCTTTACTAGTCAATGCAGATGACGCGCTAATACGGACATTCACAAAAATAGGAATCATCTTCGCGCACTAGAACGCGCGTTCAGGCTCATTTTGGGAAAATTACCATCTAGTAGAACAACACTTAGCTTCACATATGGTAGATGAAACTCTGTAGGTCTGATATCCCTCTTTTACTGATGACATGATGTTTTTTATTATTATTTTAATGTTTTCTATTCTTTTAGTAAGACTGAAAGTAAATCGAGATCAAAAATGAATTCTAAAAAAGTTGAGTTTCTAAATAAAGATCGAGGTTGCTCGGATAGTAAAAAAATCCTGGAAAGTATAATCAAAAGTAATAGTGAACTACTCAAAAAAATACTTAAATACCAACCCTTGAATTTAAACTTATTAAGGGTACATTTAAAGAAGCAAGGTTTAAAATGGAACAATAATTCCTTTATGGCATTTCTCGATGAGCAGGTGAGTGGATTTTAATTAAAGATGAATATATCAATTTAATATAATTTCATAAAACACGTCAGACTATTAGGGAAATGAATGAGTTTACTATTAAAATGAGTGTTAGATTTTGTATCATAACTTTTTAAAATGTAATATGAAATGTGGGGGTGTTTATTACAACATATAACTTTATTTGTCTTATTTACTAAAAAAGAATTTTTTCATTAAGTTATCCTGTATCAATCTACACTATCAGTACGTTTTGTATTTTGCATGTAGCTAAAATACCTACTAATATTTGAAAATATTATTATATTATTTCGTTTAGTTCACCATAGAATGGCGTTATTAATGATTTTGTAACAACTACTTTGCTAATTTAATGATGTTACATTTGTTTGTATTATTTCAGAGTATAACATTCTTCACGGATTTACACAAGGAAAAGACGATTTGACGTAATAGTGTTTTTTTTTTAAGTAAATTTGGCATGGAAAATACATAGATCAGGAGTAAAAAAATAGAGCAATAGTTTTGCGGTCTCAAGCCTCCCATTTTGACACTTTGAATATGTTACAATTTCACATCGTAGAATAAATAGAATACAGGCAGTATATATTAGCTCGTTCCGTACATTATGTTTATTTATTAAATGTATATCAGATGAAATAACTACATTTGGTTCCCTTATATATACTGTGTTTCATTATTAAAGAACACATATAATAAAAAAAAAAAATTTATAAAAATTCTTATTAATTATTTCAGTTCATAAAACTTCTATCTTCCTCTTAGAGATTCTTTGATCTTATGAATTATCCACTGACGATAATATGCTATACGGACATAAACACCGGGTTTATTAACTTCTCCACAATGTTGGCCCCAACTAGTTATTCCGTACAGCGTGAAAGTACCTGTGAATTGGAAATATATTGAGTTTATTAAAATAAGTAATTATTATATCAATAGAAAAAGTATCATCAAACAATTTAACTTAACACAATTGTGCGCTTATTACATTATATTTTTATGTACTTTTACGATCTTTTATTATGCTTTTATAAATCAGAGTTCTAACTGCATCGTGGTTTACCATTGTAATTACCGTATGTGGCGAATAGTTTCTGTGTAGAAAGAACTGCTAGAATCTCTACTGAACTTTGGTGATAGAATAAACGAAATGATAATAATATGATAAATAACATTTACCGTTTTCAATGCAAACTAAAGGTCCTCCAGAATCGCCATCACATGTGTCTATGCCTTCATCAAGTTGACCAGCGCAAACCATTCCATTAGTTATTTGGTCCTTTCCATAAACATAGTCTTCACGACATATCGAGTCATCCAATAATGGAATCCAAGCGTATCTGAGATCTCTAGACTGGCCTGATAATATTAAGTGACGGGTTAGTAACTATGCTGTCGAATGTGCGATTTAGGGTGCGATTTAGGATTTTAGTAAAAGCGAAAAAAAAAGGTGCAGAAAGTTTCGATGCGCTAGAAGTTTTAGTTTGTTTAATTTATTTCAGGAAAAAAGACCAAAATACTCAAAAAATATCTTTGGACTACGAAATCGCGTCAGTTGTGTACTTTCGACAAGAATCATAATTTTTTAAGAGAAGGTATTTCCATTGATTAATTATTTCATTCGATGCAGCTTACAGATTATTTATTAAATATTTGAATTCGATTCAGTCGACCAAGTCTGCTTCTAATTATGACAATTCAGATTAGCGTTATGTATATTTAGGTCCATTTAGTGTTAAGCTTCGTGATTTGGTATACAATTCAACGTGACCAATAATCATGCAGTGTTCGCTCTAAATAATTGGTTATTATAATATAATCTGTGTTTTTATAATACAATATTGAGGGATTTTTATTACAAGAAACCATTAGCGTAGCTTCTTATCTCTCCAATCTCTACTCTTTTTAAATTGATCGGATCAGCTACATATAAAGATATTGTTGCAGAATTGGTTACATAATTTATTTTCTGAAATATAATGAACAATACGCTATTTTTGATTCTCATTTCATGTACTTAGTGCTATTATAATACCCTTTAGAAAAAAAGTTTCAACTACATTCAAATCTCGCGCGCATTATTTCTCGTCTCGGGTATCCCTCTAATCTGATTAGAATTAGCGCAGGGGGCTTCGAAACATGGAAAAGCTGCGGGAGAGCTAGGCGTCTCTCTCAGCCCCTTTCTCAACGTTTCGGTTTGCCTCATCTAAATATTGTGACTGATGTAAATTCTAAGAATGAAATATCTCAAGAGGAATAATTTCGGGGTTTGAGTGAAAATTGATTTTAGTTTTACAAAGTCAAGTATTTTTTACCTGATAATCCAGTTTCTATACTTCCAAAGCCACTAATAGTGCAATTTAATCCCGGTTGATAATATGCATTGGCTGCAGGTAAACAAATTGGCTTGATATTCCTTCCCAACGATATTCCACGTCCCTTGAGTAATATCAATGCTATATCGTTGTTCATTTTATGATCTTTTCGAAATTCCTCGTGCACGTAATAATCTTCAATATTAGCTTCATCTTCTGTACTCTCATAAATCTAAATAAAAAAGTTTGAATAAAACCTCCGGTTTAAAATAACAACTAATCAGGCCCGGCAGATAATGTGGGTACGGTGGGTAGTACTACCCACCCGGAAAATTTCACGTGGGTAAAATACCCACCCGGAATTTTATGGCATTTTTGGGAAAATGAATCACCACGAAGTTTTATACATTGTTTTATTTAATTAAAAACTTCCCCCCTCCCACCCAACTTCTCCCCACCCTACTACTACCCACCCGGGCCGAACGTGATCTGCCGGGCCTGCAACTAATGTTTAATTGAAATTGACATATATATAAAAAATATAACGTGTACAATATGTAAAGTATAAATCACTTAATTGTGTGAGAACTGTTTATTACAACACAAATATAAGGGGGATTTCATTTCAAGTAAACACACTTTTGAAATCGATGACATCCGATCAGGCTAAAAATTGCACAAAGTTTAGTCCTATTGACTAGTAGTTACCACACCAAATTTGAACAAGATCTGATAAAAACTTGCCGAGTTGGAGGGGGTGAAATTTTGCGATTTTGGTCAAACAGCCCCTGTTTCGGATCCATGGCATTTAGAAAATTTTGTCCAACACATTTTAGACAAATTTTTCTTCAATTTTTACATTCTTATCAGAGAAGGTATTAGATTTGTGTAAAATTTGACCCCCCCCCCTCGTTTTTGTCAAATGTCCACGTTTTGGGACCCCCTGAACCCGAAAAACATGTTTTTACGAATGTGTCTGTCTGTCTGTCTGTGTGTCTGTCTGTCTGTCTGTGAGTCTGTAGATTTTTAGTTTGTGGGCACGATAACTTTCGAAAGAATTGACCAATTGGATTGGCCTTTGGCATACTCGTTTAGTGTCCTAAAATGAAGGTCAAGTTCGTTGGCCAGCCATTTTGGATAAAAATTCAAAAAGTTGGAGCATTTTGAAAATTTATGAAACCACTTTTTTTTTAATATACAATTTTTATGCACGGATGTTCGTAGTACTCAAAAAGTCGAACAATTCTTCCTAATGACTTTTTTGGATAAAAAAAAAATTGAAAGTCTTATAACATTTTGAAAATCCAAAAAAATGAAAGAAAACTTAAATTAGAAGCCAAGAAACGCACGATATAAAAAAAAGCCTAAAGATGAAAAATTTTTCTTTTTGAACGCCCTATAGGATAGGCATAACAACTTTTCGAATTTCCTTAAAAAATCGAAAATTCAAATTTTGAGCCAAATGACGCGAGATGCAAAGAAAATGATAAGAAACATAATTATTGGTCTTAGAAAGATCTACAAGTTATCTTTTGGCCACTTTTCAATAGGATGAGTAGTTTTCGTTTTAATCATGAAAAATATTGTTAAACAGAGCCGAGCGCGAAGCGCGAGTGCCCTGATGAGAATGTGCTCCTTACGATCGATAGAACCTTAAGAAAATTAGTTTTCTTTTACATTCAAAGCTTTAATTTAATTTCATTTAAATTTAATTTAATTAAATTTAAATTTAAAGTAATTTAAAAAAAACATGTAGGTATGAGCGTCCTGTAAGGTGCAAGCCTCCTGCAGGGCACAAGCGCGCGAAGCGCGCAACACGGAGCGCGACGTGTAAATACTTTCGGAGCGCGAAACGCGACGATCGAACTATATTCGACCCCCCGCGCACCGTAGGCGCGCTCATTTTTTTTTATCAATTTTATCCATCAGAATCACATCAATTTTCAAACTTCACTCAAAAATGAAAGGAATATAAAAATAAAAATCTGCCCGCTTCGCGGGCACATTCTCATACACACGTCGCGCTTCGCGCTCCGTGTTGCGCGCTTCGCGCGCTTGCGCTCACTTGGGAATCTTTATCGCTGCTATATACTTTTGTTTTAATTACTTCATTTATACATGAAGAAGAAAACTAATTTACTTAAGGTTCTATCGACCTTAAGGAATACGTTCTCATCAGGGCACTCGCGCTTCGCGCTCGATATTTTATTTAACCTTACTCTAACCTCGCGCTTCGCGCTCGGCACTGTTTAACTATATTTATCACAATTAAAACGTATACTGAAAAATTATTTGATACAAATTTTTAAAAGTATTTTTCACGACTAAAAGGAAAACTATTCATCCTATTGAAAAATGGCCGAAAGAAAAAAAAAATGACCAATAATTATATTTCTTATCATTTTCTCTGCATCTCGCGTCATTTGGCTCAAAATTTGAAGTTTCGATTTTTTAAGGAAATTCAAAAAGTTGTTATGCCTAACCTATAGGGCGTTCAAAAAGAAACATTTTTCATCTTTAGACTTTTTTTCATATCGTGCGTTGTTTGGCTTCTAATTCAATTTCTCTTTCATTTTTTTTTGGATTTTCAAAATGTTATAAGTCTTTCAATTTTTTTTTTATCCAAAAAAGTTATTAGGAAAAATTGTTCAACTTTTTGAGTACTACGAACATCCGTGCATAAAATTTTTAAATTAAAAAAAAAGTGATTTCATAAATTTTCAAAATGCTCCAACTTTTTGAATTTTTATCCAAAATGGCTGGCCAACGAACTTGACCTTCATTTTAAGATACTAAAAGAGTATACCAAAGGCCAATCCAATCGGTCAATTCTTTCGAAAGTTATCGTGCCCACAAACTAAAAATCTACAGACTCACAGACAGACACACAGACAGACACACAGACAGACAGACACATTCGTAAAAATATGTTTTTCGGGTTCAGGGGGTCCCAAAACGTGGACATTTGACAAAAACTGGGGGGGTCAAATTTTACACAAATCTAATACCTTCTCTGATGAGAATGTAAAAAATTATTTTCTACTGTCCTTGGCTATCAGAAATTTTAATTTAATTTCTCTCCTCCTTTTAATTAATTTTTTTTTTTTGGCCGTAAAAACGCGAAAAAACGGTTTTTAAGGCTTCAAAACGCGAAAAAACGGTTTTTAAGGCTTTAAAACGCGAAAAAACGGTTTTTAAGGCTTCAAAACCCTTAGTATCATAAGGCAGTACACTTAGTACCCTGGGTTATCAGAAAAAAAAATTACTTTCTACTGTCCTTGGCTATCAGAAATTTTAATTTAATTTTTCTTCTTCTTTTAATTAAATTTTTTTTTGGCCGTAAAAACGCGACAAAACGGTTTTTAAGGCTTCAAAACGCGAAAAAACGGTTTTTAAGGCTTCAAAACCCTTAGTATCATAAGGCCTTAGTATCCTGGGTTAACAGAAAAAAAAAATTACTTTCTACTGTCCTTGGCTATCAGAAATTTTAATTTAATTTCTCTTCTTCGTATAATTAAATTTTTTTTTGGCAGTAAAAACGCGAAAAAACGGTTTTTAAGGCTTCAAAACGCGAAAAAACGGTTTTTAAGGCTTCAAAACCCTTAGTATCATAAGGCAGTACACTTAGTACCCTGGGTTATCAGAAAAAAAAAATTACTTTCTACTGTCCTTGGCTATCAGAAATTTTAATTTAATTTCTCTTCTTCTTTTAATTAAATTTTTTTTGGCCGTAAAAACGCGAAAAAACGGTTTTTAAGGCTTCAAAACGTGAAAAAATGGTTTTTAAGGCTTCAAAACAAATGATCAAATCAACAATATAGTGATTGATCCTTATACTAGGATAGTTGAAGAGATTTCATGAATTTTTCCGAATTTTTTAGAGCACTTTACAAAACTTTTCAAAGCGCCAGACACGAGTGACCCGACGATACCATTTAAAGGTGCCGAAAATGACGTTACCACTTAAGGGTTAAGGCCGTAAAAACGCGAAAAAACGGTTTTTAAGGCCGTAAAAACGCGAAAAAACGGTTTTTAAGGCTTCAAAACGCGAAAAAACGGTTTTTAAGGCTTTAAAACGCGAAAAAACGGTTTTTAAGGCTTTAAAACGCGAAAAAACGGTTTTTAAGGCTTCAAAACGCGAAAAAACGGTTTTTAAG
>CAJFCP010025585.1:32306-51476 GCA_904066005.1 Synergus itoensis
GGCTCATATATTAGCTTGTCGTAAGGGTCATTTTCTCAAAATTGTCAAACTTGTAATTCTAGATTTATAACCTTATTAATTGTTTATTAAATACATTCTGTAAACTCAACCATCTTCTTTTTCATTTGGCTTGTCTTCGTTCCCAGATTTACATTAAGTTGTAAAATAAAACGAAGGATTAGTAATAAGGAGATCGAGTCTGTTACGAGGTAGGTCGATTAGTAAATAAATATTAGGCAGGACGTGACAATAGATCCAAAGAAGGTATTGATACCTCCATTACATATAAAATTAGGACTCATGAAACAATTCGTCAAAGCGTTGAATAAAGAAGGCGATTGTTACAAATACTTACGAGATAAATTTCCAGGTCTATCTGATGCTAAAGTAGGAGCGGGAGTATTCGCTGGACCTCAGATAAGAAAAATGTTCAGAGACGATCACTTCGCAACTCAAATAAACCCTATTGAGAAGAATGCGTGGAGCAGCTTCAAGAAAGTATGTAGTAATTTCCTAGGCAATCATAAGAGCTTGGACTACAAAAAAATAATATCTGACATGGTTGAGAATTTCAGGAGATTGGAATGTAACTTGAGTTTAAAATTACATATGATGGACAGTCATGTAGACGAATTTCCAGATAACGTTGGCGATTTCGGTGAAGAACAAGGGAACGTTTCCACCAAGATTTTAAAGATGTAGAACGAAAATTTCAGGGTAGATGGGGTGAAAACATGATGGCAGATTTCTGTTGGATGTTGCATAGAGAAAGCACAGAAAATGGAAAAAAACGCAAGAGAAATCCCTTGCACAGATCTTTTGAGGATAAACGAGTACGTTATAAAAGAAGGCGAAACGATGAAGAAGTAGCAGAATTAGATACAAAATGCACGTTCCAGCGACTCCAAAAATATAATGGAGAGATGATGCGAAAAAATTTGAACATTTTTTCTGGATTTGACCTTGAAATGAACTTGACCTTGACATACTGGAGGCAAACGAACCTCGGATTCTAACTCAGTGACACCAAAAACATATTTATTTATTAGTTTAGTCCCGTGAAGACACATTTTTTTATTTTTGCAATTGTCATATGAACCCTCCAATAAATAAAATGAATGACCTTGGGGGTTATGTTATCAAAAAAATTGAATACATATCTAGACGTAAAATTTCTCGTTCTTTCAGAATCTGCAGTCAAAAATTCATTTTTTGCAGAACAAACACATTTGACCTTGAAATGACCTTCAATTTGACCTTGTCGGATCAAACGGACATCGGATTTGGATTCAAGAACCCCAAAAATATATAGAAATATTAATTTGAATCAATTTGACTATTTTTGCTTACTCATAGAGGAAGCTTTGTAGTGGTGACAAAAATCCAGTTTCTAAAAAAAGGTTTTTTTGAACATATTTTAAGTGGAATATATCTAATATGATGTCCTGAAAAATTGTCCGGATGTATGTATGTGTGTGTGTGTGTGTATGTATGTCACGCTTTTAACAATCCTGCAATATCTTTAGAACGCGTATAGATAAATTGATGAAATTTGGCATATTTATTCCACTATTTACCAAGTTGAGTTTTTTTTACTATGGTTTACCAAAATATTTAATTTTACAAGTTTCTTGTACTTTTATAATTTTTCTAAAATTCATTTTTTCACTATAACTTCTCAAATATTCAAAATTTAAAGTTGATGTAAGGAAAATGAAGATTCCTTTCATCGAGGCGAATCGATTGACCTATATGATTAATGCATTTCATTAGAAAATAAGGATGTTATGGTACAGATTAAATCTGTAAAATTTACAGATTTCTTTTGTTAAATTTAGAAATTTTCATCGCTCCAAATCAGCAGATTTTCATCTGTAAATATAACAGATTCTTTCTGCTGTGCTAGCAGATGACTTTAACAGAAGCATTTCTGTAAATTTTACAGATAGAGTTGTAAGATTGACAGATTTTATCTGTTATAGTAACAGATTTTATCTGTTGAAATAGCAGAAATGTTCAACAGATCTGAATCTGTAACTTTAGCAGATTCATTTTTCTGCGTATAGGTACATTTCACATCGGTTTATAAAATTTAGCTTCATTGTTATAAATTTCATTATGTTGAAATTGACCTCAAAGAGCGTTTTTTTATTTAGTGCCTGTGTTGTGTCTGTAAAAAATCATTGAAGTCGTGTGTTTCACACTCGCCATCTCTTTTTCCCGACATTTGTCAATGCTCGGTGTTCATATCAGTGTTAGTGTCAATATTTCAGAAAATGTATATTTTGCATCATTATATACATTTTCTCATAAAAAACGCGATATATTTATCATTAGATGGATTATAAAGACTCCATCAGACCCCGGACACTTGGTGAGTTTTGTTTATTTATCCTACAATATACTTTCGAAAATAAATATGAGGCCGTAATGATAATGGGGGGCACCAAAATAATTTCTAAGGTCGCTTTATCCAACGCCCTTAATGAACTTACTTCATCTAACCAAATTGGTCCGCTGCCAGCTCCAAAAAAACCATTTTTCATAACTTTTGCTGGCCCTCCATAATTTAAAAAACGGCAAACAACCGTAGCAGCGCTCTCCAAGAAATCGTCATCACAAACTGTTCCCCATATGCCGTGGTGACGAATTTCTACTCTTCCCTCCATCGGATTGCTACCATTAGCTAATCTCATATCGAATGCAGCCTACACAGAGAAAAATGTGTTTTAATAAAGCTAACATCACTCCAGGTACATATGTACCCTTACAGCCTTAGTTATTGCAATAATTATATGCATATTTAATACTTAACACTTTACATTGCAATATTTCGCATTTTCGTCAGATTTATCTGGACAATCAAACACTGAGTCACAGATAAATGCAATTGGTACACACATTGGACTCTCCTCACATTTCCAGTAACCATCTTGACAATTATCAACAGCCTTTTTACAAATGATGCCCACGGCTTCTTCAGGTTGGCAATTGTGAACTCCCCATCTGTTAAAATAGGTAAATATCACATTTAAAGGATATTATTGTGGAGTCAGTGTGAGCACAGGGTGTAGGTACGGGCTTGGTCTAGGCCTCTGCAAGAAAAGTCCCAAGCGAACGGGAAAACCTAGAAGAGAGAGGGAAAGTACACTTTCCACTTTACTAAGGGAAAGGGTGTGGGGGTGTAGTTAGTTTTCGGAGGACCGTCGCCGTCGCAGAGCAGCAGGCAATAAATCGACGAGAACCAGCGGAAAGCACTGGCTATGCTTAGGGGTTGTGCATAAATTACGTTGAGCTTTTTGGGGGGAGGGGGGGTTCAGTCAAAACCTACGGATAGTGTTACGGATAGTACATTGTTAGCCTGCGCTTGTCAACGCGGGGGGGAGGGGGGGCTAAATATCCGGAAAAATCCTCAACTTAATTTATGCACAACTCCTTATCTGGTTCAAACAGTTCCAGACGCAGCAGGGGCAAGCGGGGCAGATGTCGACGTCCAACGGAGCAGATGAAATAACGGAGCCACGGCCGTACACCCAACCCGCCCAGCCAGCGATGCCACCGAGTATACAACAGCCGTCGGCGCTCGCTTTTGCTGAAGGAACAGTTGTGAGCCAATTGATGACACCCTCAACGACGACGATAACGCCCGGTACGGCGCAGCCACCTGCGGCAAACGGAGCAATACAATTGACACGTCAAGAGCAATCTCCAACTACGAGTCACGGCGGCAACTGGCAGTTCCCGTCCACATCGGAGTACCGATCAGCGAGGATATCTTTCCGAGACGAAATGGAAGGACTTACAAAGTTTACGGGCGTAGACGACCCTTTCACAATCGAGAGATGGGCACAGCTAATCGAGGAGTCAGCGACTGCGTGCGGCTGGTCGGATTTCCATACGTACTTCGCGGCGAAAAAAGCTCTTGAGAAAGAAGCGGAGATTTGGAAGCAAAATGAGACTCTCAAGGGTTTCGTTCAGCGCGTGAGGACTGAGGGCCGACTGACTGGTTTCTCTGACAAGTTAGTCCAACGTTACATCGTGGAGGGACTACCAGGAGAGCCGTCTTTGAAACAAATCCTATACAGCTGCAAGAATTTTGCTAAACTCAATGAGAATCTGCATAATTACGAGACAATCTACAAGAGCGCGACACGCAGTAACGGAGGTCATAGTAGACGCAACGATGGAGCGCCGAACCAGAAAAATTCAAATACCCACGGACGGGACAGAAGAGATATAAGAGATAAAAAGGATAGCATCGAAAATAAATGCTTTAATTGCAACAATACAGGTCACAGGGCGTCGGCTTGCTCAGACAGAGACAAGGAACCTGCTTGCCTAAAGTGTAATAAATGGGGCCACATCAGGAACGATTGCCCGGAGAAAAGCAACGTCGATCCAGCGGCGAAAAAGAGGAGCATCAATCTCATCAAAGGAGGCACAACAGAAGATTATCGTCAATACAAAGAGGTGCACATCGGAGACTACAAGGACGACGCAATGATTGACTCAGGCGTGAAGGTGTACGTGATTAGAGCAGACGTGCTCGAAAAAATCAAGCACGAACAAAAACAAATACACTGCTCCCGCGGTTGCAATTCACTCAGTTGTCGTCTTCCTAGAACTTGGGTTCGCTCCCAAACTTAGATAAGGGGAGGTGAGGAGCCGAAAGGAAGGCGCCGCCAGCTCGGCAGTACCGTAGCTGCAAAGGGTGCAGTACTCTAAGTCAGTTTTCACTGTGGTTCACTCAGTTCACTCATTCGCGGAAAGTTACCAATCAGACGCAACCCTTTAAAAGCAACCAATCAACCATTTGCGCCATGCGCGACGCATGCGCATCAATGCACATCATTGTGGAGCCCGCAAAGGGAACACTGGTACATACGACCCTGACTTCTTTACCTGCTAAACTCACTCACCAAGTGTCATGACGAACCGAGGCATGATTGCATTTGAGGGAGCAATGTAAAGATTAGCGTCTATTCGGGTTCACTGGGCGGATTCGGCGGAGGATCGAGCAGGCCAATAGGAGCGGTAAGCTCGATAACAAAACTTGACGGAACCGAGTATGAATTGGAGTACATCATCGTACCGGCGGAAGCATCGCCGGAAAGAATACTCATCGGTGATCCACTTCGCAACGTGGCAAGAGTTATATTGGATAAAGATAAAACATTGGTGGAACCAATCGTCGGGGCTCAGTATATCAATTTAATGAAGACGGAACAGGTGGACGTACAGCGAGCGACCCAAGGCGTCCCGAAACAGTTCAACAAGGAGGTAAGAGAACTGGTTGAAAATTACAAACCAGAAGCGAAAGAAGAGGTACCAGTGGAAATTGAAATAAGAGTAACAAACGAGTCCCGATTTTTCGCAATCCACGGCGCTTAGCGCCAAAGAAAAAGATTGAAGTTAGCCAGCAAATTGAAGAGTGGCTCAAGGACGGAATAATCGAGCCAAGCACGTCGGAGTTCGCAAGCCAAGTCGTCGTGGCGCGCAAAAAAGACGGGAGCCCACGAATATGCGTGAATTTCAGCCCGCTTAACAAAGTATTGGTAAAGTAGAGGACACCAATGACTATCGTGGAGGTCGTACTGGATGATTTAGCGAAAGCAAAAATATTTTCGATCATCGACTTGAAGAACGGATTTCTGCACGTAAGAGTGGCGGAAAACAGCAGAAAGTACACGGTGTTTGTTACGCCCGACGGGCAATATCAATTCCTATGAGTTCCGTTTGGATTGTCCACGTCACCGGGAGTTTTCGCAAGATTTTTGAGGCATGTCCTCGCAAAGCCGATAAAGAAAAAGATACTTATCTTGTTCTTTGACGACGGAGTGATCTTGGCGAGATCATACGAGGAAGCACTGGAAAATCTACGCCTGGTACTGGAGGTAGCAGCACACTTTGGACTAATCATTAATTGGAAAAAATGTCAGCTGCTACAACCAAGAGTAGAATTTCTCGGACACATGGTCGAGAATGGATCCATCACAGCGTCGCCGGATAAAACTGCAACACTCTCGAACTACGTCGAGCCAAGAACCGAGAAACAACTGCAGCGATTCCTAGGCCTCGCTTCATATTTCCGAAAATTCATATTCGGATACGCGGAAATAGCAAAACCGTTGAGTGACATGTTGAAGAATAATGTACGGTTCGCTTACGGAGAAAAACAACGAGCAGTATTTCACGAGTTGAGAAGTGCATTGATAAAGGCACCGGTTCTGCAACTGTACCGACAATACAGGAAAACGGAGGTACATACGGGCGCATCAAAGTGTGGTTACGGAGCCATACTCTTACAGTGGAACGAAGAGGACAACAAACTCCACCCCGTCTACTACATGAGCCGCAAGACAACACCGGCCGAAGAGAAGTATTGTAGTTACGAGCTGGAATTTTTAGCGGTAATAAAAGCTGTGGAGAAATTTCGCAAGTACTTGCTCGGAATTGAATTCACGGTGATAACAGACTGCGCAGCATTCAAGGCAACGATGAGGAAGAAGGAGCCAACACCAAGAGTCGGACGATTGATAGACATGCTCAGCGAATTCACCTTCGAAACGAAACACAGAGCGGGCACAAGCATGAGGCATGTAGACGCACTAAGCCGCGTAAGCTAAATCAACATCGTATACGATGGCATCAACGACCGCTTGAGACGAGCTCAAGCACACGACGACAAAATTATAATGATAAAAGCTTTACTCGAGAAGGAGCCATTTAATGATTACGTAGTAAAGCATGGATTGATCTTCGAGGGAACTTCAGGCGACGAGAAACTAGTGGTACCAAAGAGTTTTCAGCAGGAACTGATCCGAAGAGCACACTAAGTTGGACATTTTGGGGTCAAGAAGACGAGCGAATTACTCAGGCGAGAGTATTTCTTCGAGAATATGCAAAAGAAAGTGGAGACTTTCATCCAAAACTGTCTACATTGTATCCTGGGAGCGAGAAAGGGGGGTAAAGCAGAGGGAATGCTTCACCCCATACTTTTATTATCCATATTTTTTTTTTTTTTTTTTTTGTACGTTAGAGTAAAATTTTTGTTCGTCTGGGCACAGTTTATAATTTGATTTTTAAAATTGATAAGATCTTAGATAAGAAAGTGAATTCACTGTCATTCACTTGAACTAAAACCGTTTAAAGTTGAATATTTTCAATTTAAATTATAGGACATTAGGTTTTAATAACATAAAAAAGAGTATATTTTTTATGTACAGAGTAGTGCACGCAGAAAAAAAAATCTGTAGAATTTACAGATTTAATCTGCTGAAATAGGGACAGCAGACTATTTCTGTAGATTCTACAGAAAATTGTTGTTAGCCAAATCTTTTGAATTTACAGATAAAATCTGTTAAATCAACAGAAAAATCTGTAAATTCTACAGATAAAATTTGTAAATTTTACATTTAAAGATTTTTTGTACTTTCAAACATAAAAATAAATGCCTTAGAAACAATTATTATTAGGAACATGGTTTATTCGTATGGATATACTTATAACCAATCGATATTTGTAAATTTTAACGCACGACCTATGGGACGATAGTCCATGACCTTAACCATTATCCTAACTCATGAGATGGTGTCTCCAACATTTTTCCACAATGCACTCAGTCATACACAAATATTAAAAATTCAACGGATTAAATCTGTAAAATTTACAGATTTCTTTTGTTAAATTTACAAATTTTCATTAACAGATTAACTGATTAACAGATTTTATCTGTTAAAATAGCAGAAATGTTCAACAGATCTGAATGTGTAATTTTAACAGATTCATTTTTCTGCTTGTGATTTCATTGTTTTTAATTTTGGTCTAATAGATAAGTGTATAAGTTAATAAAAAGCCATTATTTATAATAAACAAAAAAAGTATTTTTAGCGTTTTAAACATCGCGCGAAAAGCAAGCAATAAATTATAATACCCCTAGCCTAAATCAGTATTAATTTTTATCGTTTCATATTTTTAAAACTAATATCCATTATTGAATATTTTAAAATTCATTACCTTATTAAAACTAAAATTTGTTGAAATATCCGGGGTGCGTAATACTTGTATTCGATCCTGCATTAGTACGGGACCCGGTAAAAAGGAGTTGATTGAAATGAATTGAAATGATTTCGAAAGTGTTCAAAAACGACATTGCTTTCAATTAAAAGTGTTGTGAATTTGAGCTAAATTGTGAACACTTCAATGCAGATCAATTGTGTAGAATTGAATTTATATTGAAATGTTGACAATTGTATGTCAAGGAAAGGATTAAATTGACTGCAATTGCCTTAGAGAATTAAACAGAATTAATTTGACTTCAAATCTATCACTCTCGTTAGAATTAGAATGCGCTCATTTTTGGCAGAATTAAATTGACTTCAAATCAATCACGTCCGTGAAAATTAAAACGTGTACATTTTTGGTCGCGATATTTAACAGGATTGAAACGATAACAAACGTAAATCGGTAAAACGAATTGAAGTGTTTACATTCAAAAATGACATTGGTTGAGATTAAAAGAGTTGAAAAATCGCCCATATTCCAACTCATTTCTATCTAGTTCAATCAACTCCTTCTTACCGGGGAGTGGTGGGGATATTTCACGACTTTCGGTTTACCGAACTGTCCAGTAAAGTTTAAAGAACCAGAAAGTAAAGTTTCATATAAGGAAAAGAAACTTTCCTCTGCATATCATATAAAACGTTACCGAACTATTCAGTAATTTTTCAATTCCTTAATAATAATGATTTATGAACGTTCGTCATTCTTTAACTAACCTTAAAGGAATAATTCACGTACTTTTTTTAAAGTTTACTAAACTTTTCATATGAGAATTTTACTGTACATTATTAAAATTTACCGAACTGTCATGTATTTTAAAACATTCAGTTTGTCACTGATTACTGAAAAAATGTGACAAAAGCACGAACTTGTCCTTATATCCAAACTTTATTGAATAGTTCGGTAAAGTTTGACAAACACATTTTCTCCGTGTACTTTTATAATCATTGGTCGTTTTTGTCGAGCATCTTTAATTCTTCTTTTTCGTCGCCTGGGTATTCTAACCTCACCTGCCAATGACTTAGAAATGTTTTCTCTTTTAGAAAAATATTTTTAAGTTCTCCTAATTTACCTCTGCGCAACCTCGCTGCGTCAATGAGATCACTCTTCATCGCCCGCGTTCACTAATAGGGATAAATTAACGCTCCCACTTCGGAACACTCCGAAAGACCCCCCACTTTTTTCCACGAGCCAATCCCCGCACAGAAAAAACGAAGGATAAAGTTTATATCGATTTCAGGGTAAAGATTCGCCGCAACAAAAATTAACCTTGTCGAATAAACTTTACACTAAAAGAAGATAATTTTACGTTTTTAAACTGTCTCGGGATAATTTTTCAGTGAAAAAGGGTCGTCTGCTATGCAGTTCACAGCAGTGAGAAAAACAACAAAGTATGGATCAAGTGGGTCTGAATATCAGGACATCAGATTTTAAAAAACGTTGTTCTTATTACTTCAATTTCATAAAAAAGATAATTGTATTTATCTCAGACTAATGAAAACATATTTTTCATTCGTTCACGGCAAGTCTAATTATTTTTAAAATAATAATTAAATAAGTAAAACTTTTTTTTTTAAATCTGGTATCCTAATTTGTAGCTCGAATTTACTTCATATTTTGTCGTTTTTCGCATTGCTGCTAAAGACGTAGCAGACGACGGTTTTTATTCCCTCGTAGGATAAACTTTCGCCAAATAGCGTGTAAACTTTAACCGCGGAAAATTTTATCTGCAAGAAAATTTAATCATAGTTTTTTCTGTGCGACTGACCATTGGAGGGGAAACTCCCGGTCGGATCTATAAAGATTCGCACCTCAATGTGAAAGAGGAGTCCGTCTCCGACTCGTCCCCAGCCAAGACCTCCGTTCATGGTTTCTCCAACTAGCGGAGCGTCTCCCTACACACATCCGACCACCCATCAAACACTTACTATTATATTACACTGCTACCTCAAATGCAGTCATGCCTCGGTTCGTCATGACACTTGGTGAGTGAGTTTAACAGGTAAAAAAGTCAGGGTCGTATGCACCAGTGTTCCCTTTGCGGGCTCCACAATGATGTGCATTGATGCGCATGCGTCGCGCATGGCGCAAATGGTTGATTGGTTGCTTTTAAAGGGTTGCGTCTGATTGGTTACTTTCCGCGAATGAGTGAACCGAGTGAACCACAGTGAAAACTGACTTAGGGTACTGCACCCTTTGCAGCTACGGTACTGCCGAGCTGGCGGCGCCTTCCTTTCGGCTCCTCACCTCCCCTTATCTAAGTTTGGGAGCGAACCCAAGTTCTAGGAAGACGACAACTGAGTGAACTGCAACCGCGGGAGCAGTGTATTACCCTTAACAGTCACCACTTAGGCTTTACCTTCTTTTTTTTTTTTTTTAATAAACCCTCTTTGTGAAAATAATTATTAGTTTATATGAATAATAAACCATTTCATTTCAAACTTACCCATTCCTACCTAATTATTTTAATCTTAAAGCTCCCATCTACTAAATTTTTATTTATATTTCGAATCTCACCCACAATTCGATGCGGTTAACGAAAAGTATTCGATGTAAAGTTGCCTTTGCAAAGGGGAAAGTAGCACTTGGTCCTGGAATGTTTAGTAATGTATCCGAGACTTTCGATTAGAGGCTATATACTGCAGAAGAACAAATTTGGTCGGTCATATGGACGTTTTTATTCCCCACTCTCATAATGACTTGTAGGTAAATTGGACATCGCCCGACTGCTGCCCCGGAGACCTGTGTTTGAATACCTTTCGTTTTGATTACGCTTCGTTTTCTTATATTAACCCGCCGATTTTTCTGTTTCAGCTTATAATATAATCCTGTTTTCAGAATATACATGTATGTAATTTATAATGTTGTCAATTTTTAATTTAAATGTATAAAAAATTATGTTAAGTGTATAATATAATAATGTATATATTCGATTTCGAGTTCGAGAGAATATGTTTCCTTTTCTTTCGTATAGGGTCGGCGCACCTGTTTTGGCCACCGTAAGTCCTGTTGTGGCCACCATCAATTTTCGTAATTTATTACAGTTCCGTTGGCTCTATTGCATTTTGACAAACGCAGTTTGATGGCTCGTCAAAAAACTGCGTTCGTCAACATGCAGTAAAGCCAACGGAACCGTAATAAATTAAGAAAATTGTGATAGTGGCCACAATAGGAGCAGTGGCCAAAACCGGTGCATCGACCCTACTGTATGTATAGGAAGAGTTACTAAACTGTGCATGTACTCATTCTATCAGGAGCGCGTAGCTTCCTCTATTTTCTGGTCTGGCCGCTAGACGTCCCAAATTCGTTCAAGTCGCGCACACTGCAGATGACGGCCATGTTTATTTCTATAGCCGCCTAGTTTGAATTTGGACGGGGATGTACTCAAAGTTGCCACGAGCCCGCTATTGCAGTCGTATTGTGCTTATTGTGGTATTATATTACTTGAAAATAATCGTTAAGTGTTTAAAGTATAATAAATATTTTCAATAATATTTGTTTAATTAGTTGCGGAGAAAATTAAAGCAGTAAGTATATATTAACGTATTATCTAAGTAGAAATATCGTTAATTTTTAAAAATCAAGTGTTTTCAAATCAAATTGAATGAAAGACAAGATTTTTTAATGTATAGAATAAAGATCTAAAATTAAAAAGGATAAAAATGATATTACTTTTTTATACTTCAGTTTTAAAATTTAATTAATGAAATTTTTAAATTATGTTATAAATAGTCTAAGCTTTAAAAATTGTTCACTAATTGTTAATAATTTTAACATAAATTAATATAAATTTAATTGAAATATAATTAATTAATAATTTCATTTAAATTTAATTTAAATTTTAATTTCATACTAATAATATATTTCAGTCAAAGATATTGTGATAATATGTTTATGAAACTCTCTAGTTTCATGTTATTCATGCGTATTTTTTATTGAATGTTAACTCAATATATGAAACGTTAAATATTTTATAAAATATTATTTTATTTTAATATTTATTTCTTATATTTTATTTATTTATTATATTTTATTATAATATATATTTATTATTTTAATATTTTATTTATTTTAATAAATATATTTATTCCTTTTTTTTTCTTTATAATCCTTACAAATTAAAATAAATGTAAAAAAAGGTTTTTATGTTAATTAGTTAAAATTATACTCCAATAATAATATGCTTGCACCTGCATGTCACTTTAAATTATATCATTTATCACATATATTACTATTTTTATTCTTAAAAGATGTAAATGCGTTCATTCATTGGTTTCGCCTATTCGAAATTGCCGCCCTAAATTCTCAAAAATGGCTGACATTTGGAGTCTCGTCCTGATTGGTTGCATTTTTTTTTACTTGCGTGTGGCAAGACCTTGTGTGGTTAGATCATGTAGCTGATAAGTCAGACACACGACATAGGTAGGATCTGTATTCCTTTTCAAAGTTTTAAGACCTAATACTTTCTGCAAAACATTCACTGACACAGTATAAAACTTTCACTTACCCTTCAAAATCACATTCTCTTAGATATGATTCATTTCCAGTACATTTAAGTTGATCTACCATAAACATTCCAGGTGGTTCAAGGTTCCCATAAAATGCTCCAGGTCTAATATCCAGCGCCCCGAAAGGAAATCCAAGTTCTTTACAGATAACGTGGGCATCGACCATACTGAAGCCGTCATCACATACTTGACCCCATCTTCCGAAAACTGTTTTCAATTTCAAAATATTTAAACTGCAATGCTTGCCACAATACGAATAAATTAAATGAACTGCAATTATTCCATGTTGAAATTGACCCTACTTTAAGGTAGGCGACCACTCTGTGAATTTAAAGAAATCGACCTTTTTTTGCACTTTCTCAATCCTTATACTTTTAAAAATCACCCCCGAAAATTTTTTCCAAAAATTCGAATTCTAACAAAGTGAAATCCGTGAAAGTGTGCATGCGCTTCCAGCGCGTGCACATAGCGGGTAAAAACTTTAAACGCGTTTTTCTCGAAACTACTTTTTTTTCAAATGGCGGACAGTTAATCTCCGAAACTACTCGACCGATTTAAATGTTTTTGGTCTTGTTTTGTTCGTTGATATGTTTTGTAAGCGAATCTATCACATTTAGCCAAAAAAATTAATTATAACATTTTTTTTTATCAAAGAATAGTGAAAATATGGGTATTTTTTTCAACATTTTTTCCAAATATCCGCCATTTTTTTTTTTTTTTTTTTTTTTTTATATTTTTGTAGGTTTTTTTTTATTTGTTTTTTTTTTTTTTTTTTTCAAATTTTTTTTTTTTTTTTTTTTTTTTTTTTTTTGGTAAATTGTGGTAGATTATCTCGTAAGGGATCTTTCTTTTGAAGATGCCGTGTTTTTTTTATTTTTTAGATTCACAAATTCTGAGAATAGCTGTCCGCCATGGGACAGCATTTTTTTGAGGACTCGACTTTGGCGCCTCCTGGATAGTTGTTAAAAAATGTTATTAAAAAAAATCAAGTATTTTTATATTTTATAAGCTTCAAATAAAAGTTTAAAAAAAAATCATTGTAATATCTTATACACGGCCTGAAAAAAAAGTTATTGAAAGTGTTGCATTTTTTAGCCTTCCAAGGTGGTCACCTACCTTAAATCCATCATTAAAACCGATTTATTTAATCGGAATCGATTTGAAGGCTAATATCCATTACATATTATAAAGTTGACGTTAAATTATATGAATATTTCGCTTTTTAAAATAATCCTTATACATATAGTCGAGTAAATAGTAAACAATTATTGTCTTAACAATAAATATTAAACAAAACAATTATAAATACCTTTCACTTCAACTCTTCCTTCATGAGTATTATTTGAACCTGCTAATCGAATCTCATAATCAAGATTTTCTTTTGTGCAGATTTTCTCGTCAGAACGATCCTTACAGTCGTTTTTGCCATCACATACTTGGTTCTGATTTATGCATTTGTTATTTTCGCAAATAAACTTCCCAACACAGTTTAAACTTCTTTCTTTCATTTCGTAATAATTAAAATCTTTGTCAGGCTTCAATCCTCCTGTCATTCCCACGTTACTATCGCTTAGCAAACAGATGTTACCTTTATACCTACAAAAAGGTAAATTTGATTTTAATCATACCTTTTATTATGTAGAAGCTATTCAATAAACTTTAAAGGTACTCTATTCTTAAGCCTAAAGAAGTTTTTTTTCTTAAATTTACATAAGTGGATATTAGGGTGGACCAAAAGTGCATAAAAAATTTTTTTGACGCTGGTGAGTCTCGATCCCTCCACAATTTGATTCGAAATCCGAAATAAGAAATGTCGTATTTTTTTTTAATTATGATTTGAATACGAGCCTATTTTGACTTGAAATTTCCCATGTAAATTGTATGGGAAACTAGGGGTGCCATTGTGAGCACACATTCTCATCACACTTCTTGCGCTTGCATTCGTTTACCAACCCAGAATCGTCAACACTCGCGATAAATATATTAATAAAACACTAAAGACTAAAATAAAGAACTTTAAAATTCACGGAAAAAAGTAAACACAAACAAGAAACAATACAATCAGCGCCGCCTGGCCTGGGTATCTCGATCGATCACTAAATCGATTTAAATGGACTTCTGGCGCCATATTCAAAATAGAATATGGACATAGGAATAGAGGGCACTAGCCCTGCCAGCGCGAGGTTGATGCCGAGGGGGAGTGTCCGCCATTTTTTATTTGCACCAAGCAACGGCTGATTGCGCTGATGGGCTTCCGGTTAATATCCTATAGTTTGCTATAGTGTACGGCTAGAAAAAATTCATATTTGAAATAACGGGGCAACCGGAAGTGGTTTACATAAAAAATGGCGGTCCCAACAAGCTAATTTTTAAAAAAATTTGTGTCTTATTTACAAATTCCAAATACGTATAATATATTCAGGGAGGGCGGGTTTTTCTCTAAAAGATTCCGTTTCGAATTCAGTGCAGTGTTAAAGCTAAAATTCACAAAATTTAACTAAGTTGTCGAGCCACCTAAGGCAAGAGAATTTAAAATCAAAGTCAACACAAAAACAGTATCTTTTTTCTTATTTTCCAAAGGGTGTGCTATCGAGGTATTGGATTAAATGTTACACTTATGTTCTGTTACATACTTATGTGTGAAGGAACGACAGGTGAATTCAGCTTCTTTGCAACGTAAAGCACAGGTTTCAACTGGAGTATTCAGCCACTTTTCAATATCGTAGCCCTCTAGTCGATACTTTGAATATTTTTTATACAAATGTATATGCGAAGTGCAATGCTCTTCGTCAAATCCATTGGTACAATCCTATTAAAAAGAAAGTTTTAAATTATAGTACATGCATTACATTTATATTAGATATAAAATGAGAGTTTACATCCCAATGGATACAAAATTTGACAACATGTTTACATCATCTTTACGACATCATCTACCAATGTCCTAAAAAGGTAGTACCGGTGATGTAAATATTTCGTCAAATTTTATGTCCAATAGGATTACACATTTTTTCAGGCTCTTTTAACATTTAGTTTAAATTGAAAAAATGCGTTTACATAAAAATATAAATTATGTTTGCATTCTTCAAGAAGGGTGTCGTCGGTAGAACCGAAATTTCGTTCTTCTACTTTATTTTTAAATTTAAATAAGAACAGATTTTATTTTCAAATAAGCAATATACTACTCTAATCTATTTGTTGATGTTTATTTATTTAAGTCTAATTACACTGGTCAACAAAATATGACCTATGTGCTCATGGAATGAGATATGTCATTTCCAGAGTAGTTTTTTGTGCTGAATCCGAATCTGGCCTCTATTTCTCTCCAGCACGTCAGGTTTTAGAGATTTTTTTAATCAAAATTTTTTTTGAAAAATCACCAATCATGAGATAAAAGGTTGTAAAAAATTTTTTCAATTAAAATCAATATATGATTTCAATGCGTTTTTTAATGCCAAATCCATCGGTGGGCTTGTTTTTTTGATATCTTGTACGGTTGCCGAGATAATCGGAAAAAACTGAGAAAAAACGCGAAAAAAAGTGGTTTTATAAAAAACTAAATATCTTGGTTAAAAAATTTTTTTTTGAGTTTTCCTGGTGCCATTCTCTTTGTTTTTTAATTACAAAGAAATTAAAAAAAATCAGGGTTCAGGCTATTACCGTTCAAAAGATACTCCGCAGAGAAGTTGTCTCTTTCTACAGAGTTGCCAGTTTGACGGCTTACACGTACTTGAGGTGAATTATTGTACTGTGTCTAGTATTTTATTGCATCAAAATCTTCAATATCTGAAAATTTCACAATATTCACAAATTTTTTTATTTTCTCATTGTTAACAGTATTCACAGCTTCGAATTCTTGAGTAGGTTTTAATCACGCAGGCGTCGCACGGGCGCAATACACGTGATACAAACAATTGGTAGGGGGAAAGTGTAAATGGCGCATGCGCAACTCCCCTCTACCTCGACAGCACTAAGCTCTCCTGCGTATCGTGTTCCGTGCTGTTTTCATTTCATGCTAGACCTCTGCGGAGTGACATGTATGATACCTATACTCTAGGACTAGAAGTCGTTCCCATTGAACTCCAATTCATTAGCGCTAATTTTGAACTATCATTCGACATTCACTCTGCAACAATTGCAAAATGGAGACTTGATGCAAAAATCATCCCGATAACTTTTGCTACGTTTGCGGTGTTTTTGTCCCACAAAAACAGAGACAAAAAATTTCTACTGCAATGCGAGAAGGTTACGAGATTTTTTTTCAGATTAAACCCGAAAATGGAGAAAAATATTGGATACCAAACAGTTGCTGCTCGACTTGTGCCATTTCATTGAGGTCAGCATATCGAGGAAATTTCGATCATCTCTTCAATTTTAGTTTTCCTACTTCTTGGAGAGAACCTCTAAACCATTTTGATGATTGTTATTTCTGTTTGACAGATGTTAAAGGCTACTCATCGAAATGCAAGAACTCCATAATTTACCCTAATGTTTCTTACGTGACGAAAGCTGCATATGACCGTAAAGAGTATCTCCCGGCTAATTCCACGAAACGCAAAGCAGAAGAAATTAATTATTCTGATGAAAATCAATCAATGGAACATGAGCCGACCAGAAATTTGCCACAATTATTCGACCAAAAAGAATTAAATGATTTTTTAAGAGACCTAAATTTATCTAAAAATGAGGCTGAAATCTTGGGCTCTAGACTCAAGGAAAAAAATTTGCTTAAAAATGATGTAAAAATCTCTCATTATCGAAATCGAGAGAAAGGTTTAACTCCATTTTTTTCTAGTCAAGATAGTCTCATTTATTGTAACGATGTAGATGGACTAATGAAGACCATTGGTCATGAACACCAACCAGAGAATTGGCGTTTATTCATTGATTCAAACAAATACAGTTTGAAAGCTGTTCTCTTGCACAATGGAAACGAATATCTATCAATACCCGTTGCTCATGCCACTAATATGAAAGAGTGCTATGATGTCATGAAACTTTTACTTGGCAAAATAAATTACGAGCTATATAAATGGTTTATTTGTGGTGATTTCAAAGTAATAGGAATCCTCCTCGGATTGCAATCTGGTTATACAAAATATTCTTGCTTTCTATGCAACTGGGACAGCAGAGCACGAGACCAACATTACAACGTTAAAGTTTGGCCAGCGCGACAGACGTTAGAACCTGGAAAGATGAACGTTTCTCAAAAATCACTGGTTGATCCCCAAAAGATCTTTCTACCAGGATTACATATAAAGCTCGGGATCGTGAAAAATTACATCAAAGCGTTGCATAAGAACAGAGAAGCAGGTTTTCTTTTTTTGAAAATGAAATTCCCTAAGCTTAGTGAAGCGAAAATTAGGGAGGGGGTTTTTGATGGACCACAAATCCGACAACTGATGGTGGACTGTGATTTCGAAAAGAGCTTGACTGAACTTAAGAAACTAACATGGTTTTCAGTGAAAGCTGTTATTAACAATTTCTTAGGAAACAAAAAATCCAGAAACTACAAATACTTGATCGATAAGATGTTGGAAAACTTCCAGGAAATGAAGGTGAACATGTCGCTAAAAATTCACATGATGCACTCTCACTTGGACTTCTTCCCAGAAAATATGGGAGCAGTTAGTGATGAACATGGTGAAAGATTTCATCAAGATATCGCTACACGGAGAGAAAAAACGTGCATTTGACGTATGAATATTTTCGTGCTTCGAATGTTTGACTTAAGTTATACTTTAAAAGTTTGAGTTCATACTTTCAAAGGTTGGTTTCATACTTTTGTTATGTGACTGCAAGCTATAGATTAATAGTTTGGAACCATACATTTAGTGTATGGTTTAAAAGCAGTCCATGCTAAAAATGTTCGAACGTCACGCGTCAAATGTATGTTCGAGCTCACGCTCGAAATGCTCAGACTCTCATACTATAATAGTATGGCGCGCTCAAGCATTCAGCATGCGCATCCCTTCTTATAACAAGCCCGCGAAACCAAACTCGCGTCGATGCTTGGTCCCTCATACTATAAAAGTATGTGGCCCAAGCATTCGAGGTATACAACCAGCCGTACATTAAAAGCCTGACAGCTATACATGAAAAGTATGTTAGCTACCAAGTTCATACAATAAATGTATGCAAATAGTGCTACTGCTCTAAGCATGTTGTTATACTTTTGTTCTACTGACTTCAAACTAAAAATGCTAGAATTACGTACAATCTGTCTATAAAGTCCTTAAATATGAACTGTATGCATTTTTCATACGTCTAATGTACGTTTTTTCTCTCCGTGTACAATCGAGAAGAGGTACCAAGATAAGTGGAGTGTGAACGCTTTAGCGGACTACTGTTGGAATCTCATGACTGATGAAATGAATGATCAACATCGTCGAGCATGCAAGAGGAAAAGTTTCTAATCATAAGCAGCGATTTATCATAATTTTCCGAAAAGAGCTAACAATTGAATCGTGATGCAATAAAATACTAGACACAGTACAATGATTCGCTTCAAGTACGTGTAAGCCGTCAAACTGGCAACTCTGTAGAAAGAGACAACTTCTCTGCGGAGTATCTTTTGAACGGTAATAGCCTGAACCCTGAA